>MJUU01025055.1:0-23722 GCA_002080025.1 Modiolus philippinarum
TGGTGGTATTAAATTTTGAAGGTAAGTAGGGGCATTGCCACTCTGGATTTTGTAGAACATATTTAATTTACGTCTATTACGGCGGTTTTTTAACGGTTCCTAACCAATTTCCTTGTATATTGCTTCTTTACTTGAAAAAGTTGGTAGTCCAATGACAATACGGGCTGCTTCTAGTTGCATCTGTTCTAATTTATTTGTATATCCAATACCACAATTGTCCCATAATTCACAAGCATATTCAAGAATGGGTCGAATGTAAATTAAATAAAGTTTTTCTAGATTTGACCTACTTAACTTAAAATTTAGTTTTCGTAGAATATTTAAGTGTTTTGAAACACTTGATATCATTTTATCAATATGCGTATTCCATTTAGCATCTGAGCTAAAAGTTACTCCCAAGTGCTTGTGAGATTTTGTGACGGGAATATATTTCCCATTAAATCTAAAACACATCTCTGAAACTTCAGTATTAGCGAATTAAGTTGAAATACCATGTGGCTAAGACTACTGGTACAGAACTAACTAATATATAACTGCTTGCAAAAACTAAATGTGACATTCTGATGACTGAGGGGAAGTAATTATTTTACGAAAGGATATGAAGTAAATGAACATGAGACAATAACACATATGTCAACTCCAACTGCATTAATTTTAATGAGCTGTATGGCCATTTCGAAAATTTATTCCTCATCAGCAGCACTAGAACCCAAACAAAGGAAATCCGTAATTTCAAAAAAGATATAAAATGCATAAAACCAAACGAAATCCGAATAATCAGTAATATCAAATATAGCTAAGGACAAAACTACGATGAAACATATATAGATAATCAACAATTATGTACATAAGTTTGCCTCATCATTGCACATTGTCACAAAAAGCCTTATTTTTCCTTGATCACATATATCAACAGGGTTGTATGCATATACAAGGTTATATGATAATTTTGCCCAGATATGAATTCAAAATAACTCCAGAACTATGTGTACCACTGAACCCAAAATTATACTTGGCCCGTGTTTTATGGTAAACAATTTACACACCAAGTTTGAAGACAGTATGTTATTTCATTTACAAGTTAGTAATCATTTGAGTAGGAAACCCCAAGATTTGCAAAATTTCAAAGTTTCAAGGGGCATAACTCCAGAACCCCTTAGACCTCTGAACTCATAACGTACTTGACCTGAGTTTTGTGGTAAACAACTTGCATACCAAAGAAGACCTTGTGTTACAATTTTCACAAGTTATAAGCCGGAAACATTTTGGGGACGGACAACACAAGACTGAGGGTATCACATAGCACATTGCCACTACCTACGAGTGGCGGGGTATAAAAACAAAAGAAAACATGCTGATGTTTCAAATAGGAAATTAAATATACAAATTTCACCAAGCAGAGTGATAGGTCTATCACACTTATTTATCACAGTAAGTCTCTGGCTGTAATGTAGAAGCTTACAGGGCCTGTAAATTCTTCTAGACCATACAAATGTTGATGACCAAAAATGATGCTTTTTTCCAACGGGGTCTCATGTTAAGTTATGCTCTGAACTGTACTGGCACCAATGTTTTTTGACAGATACAATTGAAATGAGTAATCTTCATGATCTTTGTAAATGACCTTCCATACATCATTCCAATATGCATGATATATAGTTTAGTTAAATTTGCTTCAATAGTTTCAAAGCAATTGATTAAAAGGATGATTTTCTCATAAAGTCCAATATGTTAAAGTACTGTTCAATGCTGGCGGCTGGAAAATGTTTTTTACGCCACTACTTTGAAGTTTGGTTGAATTCGCTTCTGTCGTTTCAAAGGACAAGATGAAAATGTGATTTACTGTAGCATCCACTTTGAGGAAAAATTTTGGGTCGGACCCCCTTAGCAGAGAAAGTCTGGATCCGCCACTGTCAGTGGTTTCAGAGAAGATGAAAATATGATTTTCTCCAGATGTACCAATGTTAAACCTAAGTTCTACGCTGGTGGCCATGTTTTTGCCGGATATGAACGAAATGAGCAATCATTTGCTTTAGTCGTTTAAGGGGAGAAAAGCTAACAGACAGACAGACGCCAAGTTATGGCAATAGCTCACACTGACCCTTCTGGACTGGTGAGCTAAAAATGGGTGTAATGAAGTTTATATACTTAATATTACTATCACAACACTTTCCCCTCCTATTTAATGGCAAGGTTAGGTCATGAATGATTTTATAATCTTGATACATGTATACACGATGTGTGTTATTATTTCATGACAGTTTTTGTTGTTGTCTGTAATTCCATGTTGACTCTGTATGTCATAAAGCTGATGTACTTTCTAAATGTTTGGTGTATGACACGTAATATTATCTTTTCTCGGTCATGTCAGTTATAAACTAGAAAATATGTCTGTAAGCCACGGATGCCCCGCCAATAAATTTATCACAAAACCTGAACTCGTAATTTGACCGAAGTCATTCATGCATAAAATGTAGGTCATCGACACACAATTGTCTGTAAAACGGGAAGTTCTTTAATAGATGAATGTTTCAGCGAAATATCATGATGCTACAATACATAGTTGTTGAAAAACAGACTTAAATGCAAAAGTTAACCAAAGTCAATGAAGCGTAAAATGTAGGTCAAAGACACCTAATTGTCAATGATTTGGGTTGTACTCATCAAGGCAATTATTTTGATGAAACATCATTGTCTTATAATGCATAGTTGTTGAGAAATTGACTATAACGCAAAACTTAACCAAAGTCACTGAAGCGTAAAATGTAGGTCAAAGACACCTAATTGTCAATGATTTGGGTAGTACTCATCAAGGCAATTATTTTGTTGAAACATCATTGTCCTATAATGCGTAGTTGTTGAGAAATGGACTTTAACTCCAATCTAAAACCAAAATCACTGAAGCGTAAAATGTAGGTCAAAGAGTCAAACTGCCAAGTGAACTATGTAGTACTATCAAAGATCTAATACTTACTTACTATCAATTTTCTATACCTTACAGTTTCCGAGAAATGTACCTTAAGGCAAAACTTCACCGGACACTCGTTGGCGGGGCTTAAAATGATAAATGTAAGTTTGAATTTTTTAAATATTATGTTTTGAATTTACTTTATTTGTTGATATCTTCTTTAGTTCTGATGTTTCTGCAATGTCTTAAGACTTACTGATGTACATGTAATTAATATGTCTTTTGTTCTTTTGATATTTTACTGCAGTTGTGTTCCATAAATAGGTTACTGTAGTTGGTTCATTGTACACGTTCATAGTTTTGACAACAGACAGACAGACACTGGTGTATCACAATTAAGGATAAGATACAATGCCTTCTGTGCACAGCTTGTGGTGATAAAACATGTCATTTACAGTTTAACCTGTATACTGGAATTTGTTCATTTGATCCATTTTCTGTCCGTAAATTAAAAACATATTATAAACCAGAATTCCTGTATTTTGTTACTGGTACATAATATAAGAACAAAGTTTTAAAATGTACAATTTATTTTCTGCAAAAAATGGTTCATCCATCATTTTGTCCATATTTAAGATAACATGTCATTGTTGTTTCTCATGTATATTCCTACATGTTTGTGTATTAATACATCACTCTGTTACACTGAATATCTTGTATAGTACTGTACATACATGTACTTAGACTATTATATCACATTAAGATCCAGCTTCCTAGTTTGTATTATTTGTAGTTTCTAGCTCCTTGGTATATGAAAGAGATCGATTGTATGCTGTTTAGATCCTAGTGCTATATATTGATTACTAGTACTGCAAAATTCTATCAAATATATGGATGCACCGTCAGCAGTACCTCATATTTTCTGTATACCAAAAATATTATGTGAATATTGTCAACGTAATCGTATACACATAAATAATATGTGTGCTTAATTTCCTTGTCATGCTGGTCGCATTCTAAACTTTTATTTCCAGACACACATAGAACTTTGTAAACAGAGTGTTCATTGTTCATCTTAAATCCGTGTCCTATATTCAGCTTATCTCTCTGTCTTCAACAGGTAATTAATGATTGACTTATCACACCAGTCAGGTACATTAATTATTTTATGGCCCATGTTTTATGACCCTTATATAATTAAGCCTCATTAACAGCAGGGGATTAGTCTGACTGGGACATCTGTCGGACATGTCTGACATCATGTCTGATTGGGACATCTATCATCATATATCTCTGCCTGTACTGTACTACAAAGTAATTGAAAATACAATGCACCTCTATAACTGATCAAATAAATACACATGTACATGTAGCAATAACTTCAATTTGGATTTGGAGCCAGAGACTTTTTGATACTGCATGCATTTGAGGCAGGCAATAACTAGAGAATGTGTCTGTAAGACACGGATGCCCCAACAATAAATTTATCGCAACAGATTAACTAATGTCAATCATTCATAAAATTAGTTCCCTGTCACTGAATTGTTATGAAATCAAAAATTCAACCAAAGTCATTCAACCATAAAATGTAGGTCATGGTCACCCAATTGTTGATGAAATGCGCAGATCTCTTTTAGCTGTATGTTACAGTGAAATATTATGATGCTACAATACAATGCAATACATAATTGTTGAGAAACAGACTTAAACACAAAACTTAACCAAAGTCACTGAAGCGTAAAATGTAGGTCAAAGCCACCTAATGGTCAATGATTTGGATAGTACTCATCAAGGCAATTAATTTGATGAAACATCATTGTCTTATAATGTGTAGTTATTGAGAAATGGACTTAAACGCAAAACTTAACCGGACGTACGGATGGACGGAAGGACGGACAAGGGTAACACTATATGCCCCTTCCACATTCGCGGGCGGGGCATAAAAACATATTCCAGACAAATTAGCTTTCAAATATCCTGGACCATGATCACTTGTTATTTGGACAAAGTAAACAGGGTCGTAGTCAATTTGTACTTGCCAAATTAGACAAGTCAGATACAGGTTTTCCTTGCATGGGGCAATTTCCCTGCTGTAAAATGTAAAGTTCTCAAATAAAATTGGCCAAAAAAAATAAAATTAGAAATATCAAAAATACCGA
Source organism: Modiolus philippinarum (assembly GCA_002080025.1). Taxonomy (NCBI): domain Eukaryota; kingdom Metazoa; phylum Mollusca; class Bivalvia; order Mytilida; family Modiolidae; genus Modiolus; species Modiolus philippinarum. The sequence goes on from MJUU01025055.1 coordinate 5,068, forward strand.
GTACATGTAGTAGTGAATCCATCAGATTTACCAAGTAGTCTCTTTTGACAGTGATTGCCCATCAGAATTAAAACCCAACAATGCCCAAAATGATATACACTTATATTTGTGCATTATTATCAAGATTATTGTGGTGAAAATATACAAGTAAAAAAATGTTGATAAGTTGAGTGCACCCAATCCAAACTGTTAGAAACCTGTCAAAACAGTTGCAGATGTATTCCAAAACATAACAGGATTCACTAATTCATACATGTACATGTAATGTAAGGTGCAATTAACAAATTTTACTATGAAAAAGAAAGGAAATGGGGGTAAATGTCAAGGAGACAACATCCCATATACAGGCATCTAGGTGTCACTGGTATGTTCAATATGGACTGAGAGATCTAATCATTGTATGTTCAATAGTCCGAGTGGTCATGGTCCAAGTGGTCGACATTCTATAAAACCATATCTGGCTTAAAATCTTAAAAGGGGTTCATTTTTTTCTAGAAATCCCACCAGTATTTTCTAAACTTTCCCTTTTCACAGACAAGAAAACATTTTACATACACATGTACACTCTAAAACAACCTCCTTATACATGATTTTTTTTCCTGTGGTTCCTGCTTGAAACGAAACACCCTTTCCTGTTTTCAAAGGCACGATCCCATTCCTCATTTCCTTAAAAAGGCCAAAACTGCATGCTTCCAATTTTATTGTATATTTTTACGTTGAACATGTTGAAAGGCAAATTAAAATGAATCAAACATTTAATCTTATTAAGACAATATATCACACTGTCCTGATACATGTCTGTGTGATTTAGAAATCATCGTCAACTTGCCCCTCGAAAAAGTTTCCAATAAAAGTTACTTGCCCTTAAGGTAAGCGCATCCAGTAATCAACTTGCCCTTCCACATTAAAATTTTTTTCAACTCGATAATTGGACAAGTCAGCATCAAATTAACTTGCCCTGCGCAGATTTTACTTGACACAGGACAGCGGGAGAGGGCATAAATTGAACTCTGCATTCAAACAGACCACTGGTCAAGTACTGCAGTACCAAATGTGTACCNCCCCCCCCCCCCCCCCCCCCGCCATGCACACAGTGACACACAACAAAAACACTAAAATTAGATACCTGCGGACATGAGTGACCTATCGGGGCGTAGGACCGTAAATGTGTTTTTCAAGTAGCAGTCGTGTGTTACTTCGTAGAGTGATCTAGAGTGCATTTACGACTGATAATTTTCGCGAGTGGGAGTCAGCAACTCAACCCATCGTGTGGGGTAAAATAAACCAACTACAAAACTTGACATCCTTCATGTTGTACACTCAACTGTAGATTTCACTCAGAAGATATGCTAATGGTGTTCATTTTTATGTAAACCAATCTTACCTCCGTTTAAACAGCTATAATGTTTTCTCTGCACATGTTCATCGTTCCATCATTGGATCAAGCAGTAAACAGTCAAGCTTCTTGACGACACTGATTTCCATATTTGGACAAAACGGCGGGGCATCTGTACATTTTCAGAAAGGAATAAACCTCTTTAATTGACTATTTTAAACTGCAAGTCAATTCTATATCGACAATGATCGACAAATCGCACGTAAAAATATTGTTTTCTCCTACGAATTAGTTTAATTTTCGTAAAATACACAAGATAGTGCCACCTACGCCGAATGATTGACAGTCTGACGTCATTTCATTCACGCAGTTACCTCCCCTGTCAAAAATTCCGTTGATGCAGCCTCAACATTCCCGCGTTACTCTGAAAAACGATTAAATTTAATCTCAGTGAATCGTACATACTGAACAAGCTAAACATACTTAGCTTTTTCCCCTCTCGCGATACCAAATTTATACCTCCTTTGTCAAAAATGTACTAAAAAGTGGGAGATATTATACGTTGGTGCTTATTTCAATTGTCGAGACATAACATTTCTATGTATTTTTCCCAAAATAACCTTATAAGATTGATACATTTTGCATTTTAGCTTTTTTCCTTTCTCCCGATACCAAATTTATAGATCCTTTGTCAAGAATGACCTCAAAATTGGGAGATATTACATGCTGGCGCTTATTACAATTGTTGCGACACAACATTTGTATTTTTTCTAAATTTTCCTTATAAGATTGAAATATTTTTGCATTTGAGCTTTTTTCTTTTCTCCCGATACCAAATTTATACATCTTTTGTCAAAAATGACCTCAGAAGTGGTAGAAATTTTATGGCGGTTCTTATTTCAATTGTGGCGACAGAACATTTATATGTATTTTTTCCCAAACGACCTTATAAGACTGAAAGATTTTGCATTTTAGCTATCTTCCTTTGTCTCGATACCTAATTTATGCATCTTTTGTCAAAAATGAATCCAAAAGTGGGAGATATTATGTGTGTATGTGTTGGTGCTTATTTCAATTGTCGCGACACAACATTTATATATATTTTGTCCCAAATTACTTTGTAAGACTGAAATATTTTGCATCTTAACTTTTTTTTCTTTCTCGCGATACCAAATTGTTGCATCTTTTGTCAAAAATTATTTAAAAAGTCGGAAATATTATATGTCGGTGCTTATTTCAATTGTCGCGACACAACATTTACAGTGCTTGTAGGGTAAAAGAACCATTTTATGGTGTGTGGTGTAATGGTGTATGGTTCAATGGTGCATGGTGTATGGTTCAATGGTGCATGGTGTATGGTTCAATGGTTCATGGTGTATGGTATCATGGTGTATGGTGTTGCAACGTGAACCATACACCATACACTATGAACCATGCACCATACACTATGAACCATACACCATACACCATAACCCATACTCCGTACTCGGTAACTCTGGACCACACACCATATACAATGTACACGATCGTGTGACACGATGTGAACGAGACTGGGGCAATCGAAGTTAATATAAAATACATTTTTAAAAATATGTTAACCTTATATTTGTTTTCAGATAAAGCAATGATAAAGAAAATTAATCGTGTTTTTTATACGCCAGCTGGTGGCTTTATACATTTTTACAACCATTGATAATAATTATTATAAAAAAACACCAAGAGCATGTTGTGACGAAAAACGCATATTTTTTTTTATTATTGTTTTACTATAACCGAAGATTTGAATAGAAAACCGCAAATACATATATATTTTTTTTAATTTGTATTTTAAATGTTTTTATGAATATTTTCTAGCGAAAGCCGATTGACATTTAAGATCGAAATTGTTCGTGAAGCATATTTTTCACACATTTTTGTGATTGGACTTCCAAAATTTGGTTTTATCTGCACTGATGAGACATAAGTTGTCGAAATGCGCATATGCAGAAAATAAATTAACAGTTAGGTCGGTATTTTGTCATTTATTACCACTGGGCCGATGCCTCTGCTAGTGGACTGTTAGTCCCCGAGGGTATTCACCAACCCAGTAGTCAGCACTTCGGCGCTGACCCGAAAACCGATTTTATTAACCTTGCAATATCTAAATTTTACAAAATTTTGTTTAAAACTAAGGAGTATCTCCCTCATGCATAGCTCTGTCCTTAGCTTAGCTTTGGCTTTTCTATTTAGATCCTTTTGGTTATTTGTTCTCCATCAGCTTTTACACATTTTTGTGATTGGACTTCCAAAATTTGGTTTTATCTGCACTGATGAGACATAAGTTGTCGAAATGCGCATATGCAGAAAATAAATTAACAGTTAGGTCGGTATTTTGTTATTTCATTTGATTAGAAAAAAAAGTAACATTTTTTCAACAATTTTACTATCCCGAAAATTTGTGAGAAAATAATTTAATTACATGACGTATTGATGTCCTAATACTCACAGTGCGCAAAAGGATATTTTCCCTTTGGCATAATGTTCCCTAAAGCGTGCGCAAGAAATTCATTTACTAACAAACACTCATATTTAGTATGATTTGCTGTAAATACCAACTAATACTAAAATTTGGCACATATTTGTCTAAACCATGCAACAAATGGTGTATGCATAGTATATGCCATTTTGTCCAAATGCTATCTACCTGCGGTGACTCAAATTTGGTACAAATTTCCTGAAAAGATGCAACAACAAGGCTATCAATAGTATACTAATTTGGTGTAAATGCCATCTAGTATTCAAATCTAGTATAAATTTACTGAAAATATGCAACAATATGGATCTAGATGGCATGGCATATGGTGTAAATGCCATCTAGTTTTCAAATTAGGTACAAATTTTCTGAAAACATGCAACAGTAGGGATATCTTAAGTATGCGATATGGTGTAAATACCATCTAGTTTTCAAATTAGGTACAAATTTTCTGAAAACATGCAACAGTAGGGATATCGATAGTATGCGATATGGTGTAAATGGCATCTAGTACTCAAATTGGTACAAATTTTTTCTGAAAATATGCAAAAATAGGGATATTGATATTATACGGTATAGTTTCAATGTCATCAAATAGTCAAATTTGGTACAAATGTCAGAAAATATTCAAAAATAGGGATATCGATAGTATGCGATATTATATAAATGCCATTTGAAACTCAAATTTGGTACAAATATACTGAAAATATTATAATAAGGATATCGATAGTATGCGGTATGTTGTAAATGTCATCTAGTACTCAAATTTGGTACAAATATACTGAAAAGATTCAACAATATAGATATCTGTAGTATGCGATATTGATTAAATGCCATTTAGTACTCAAATTTGGTACAAATTTACTGAAAACATGCAAAAGTAGGGATTTCGATGTATGCGATAGGTGGAAATGCCATCTAGTACTCTAATTGGTACAAGTGTTATTGAAAATATGCAACAATAGGGATATCGATATGATACGATATTTTGTAAATTTCATCAAAGAGTGAAATTTGGTACAAATGTACTGAAACAATGCAACAATAGGGATATCGATAGTATGCCATATGGTGTACTCGCCATCTTATACTCAAATTTGGTACAAATTTACTGAAAATATGCAACAACAGGGATATCAACAGTATGCGATATGATGTAAATGCCATTTAGTACTCAAATTTGGTACAAATATACTGAACAATAGGGATATCTATAGCATGCTACATCAGGTGTATTGCCATCTAATACTCAAATTTGGTAAAAATTTACTGAAAATATTCAGCAATAAGGATATTGATAGTATGCGATATGTTGTGAAATGTCAGTTAGTACTCAAATTTGGTACAAATATACTGAACAAATTCAACAATATAGATATCTGTAGTATGCAATATTGAGTAAATGCCATATAGTACTCAAATTTGGAACAAATTTACTGAAAAATGCAACAGTAGGGATATCGATGTACGCGATATGGTGTAAATGTCATCTAGTAATCAAATTGGTAGCATTTTTTCTGAAAATATTCAACAATAGGTATATCGATTTTATAAGATATTGTGTAAATGTCATCAGAAAATCAAATTTGGTACAAATGTACTGAAAATATGCAACAATAGGGATATCGATAGTATGCGATATGGTGTACATGCCATCTAATACTTAAATTTGGTACAAATTTACTGAAAATATGCAACAATAGGGATATCTATAGTATGCAACATGATGTAAATGCCATTTAGTACTCAAATCTGGTACAAATCTACTGAAAACATGCAACAATAGGGATATTGATTGTATGCGATATGATGTAACTGCCATTTAGTACTCAAACTTGGTACAAATATACTGAAAACATACAACAATAGGGATATCGATAGTATGCGATATGGCGGAAATGCTATCAAATACTCAAATTTGGTACAAACTTACTGAAAACATTCAACAGTAAGGATATTGATAGTATTCGATATGTTGGTAACAGTCAATGAAATAGTCAAATTTGGTACAAATATACAGAAAAGATTCAACAATATAGATATCTATAGTTTGGATATGGAGTAAATGCCATCTAGTACTCAAATTTGGTACAAATATACTGAAAAATGCAACGATAGGGATATCCCACCATCGTAGTTTTGTCCTTAACTATATTTGATATAACTGATTATTCGGATTTCGTTTGGTTTTATGCCTTTTAACACTTTTTGAAATTATGGATTTCCTTTGTTTGGGTTCTAGTGCTGCTGATGAGGAATACATTTCCGAAATGGCCATACAGCTCATTAAAATTATTGCAGTTGGAGTTAACATATATTTTATGGTCTCATGTTCATTTACTCCATATCCTTTCGTAAAATATCTATAGTATGCGACATCAGGTGTAAATGCCATCTAATACTCAAATTTGGTACAAATTTACTGAAAATATTCAGCAATAAGGATATTGATAGTATGCGATATGTTGTGAAATGTCAGTTAATACTCGAATTTGGTACAAATATACTGAACAGATTCAACAATATAGATATCTGTAGTATGCAATATTGAGTAAATGCCATATAGTACTCAAATTTGGAACACATTTACTGAAAAATGCAACAGTAGGGATATCGATGTACGCGATATGGTGTAAATGTCATCTAGTACTCAAATTGGTAGAATTTTTTCTGAAAATATTCAACAATAGATATATCGATTTTATAAGATATTGTGTAAATGTCATCAGAAAGTCAAATTTCGTACAAATGTACTGAAAATATGCAACAATAGGGATATCGATAGTATGCGATATGGTGTACATGCCATCTAATACTTAAATTTGGTACCAATTTACTGAAAATATGCAACAATAGGGATATCTATAGTATGCAACATGATGTAAATGCCATTTAGTACTCAAATTTGATACAAATATACTGAAAACATGCAAGAACAGGGATATTGATAGTATGCGATATGATGTAAATGCCATTTAGTACTCAAACTTTGTACAAATATACTGAAAACATACAACAATAGGGATATTGATAGTATGCGATATGGCGGAAATGCCATCAAATACTCAAATTTGGTACAAACTTACTGAAAACATTCAACAATAAGGATATTGATAGTATGCGATATGGTGTAAATGCCACCTAATACTCAAATTGTATACAAATGTTCTGAAAATATGCAACAATAGGGATATCCATAGTATGCGATATGGTGTACATGCCATCTTATACTCAAATTTGGAATAAATTTACTGAAAATATTCAACAATATCAACAATATCAAAATATTCAACAATATCGATAGTATGCGATATGATGTAAACGCCATCAAATACTGAAATTTGGTACAAACTTGCTGAAAACATTCAACTATAAGGATATTGATAGTATTCGATATGTTGGAAATAGTCCATGAAATAGTCAAACTTGGTACAAATATACAGAAAAGATTCAACAATATAGATAACTATAGTTTGGATATGGAGTAAAAGCCATCTAGTACTCAAATTTGGTACAAACTTACTGAAAACATGCAACAGTGGGGATATCGATAGTATGCGATATGATGTAAATGTCATTTAGTACTCAAATTTGGTACAAATATAATGAAAACATGCAACAATTGGGATATCGATAGTATGCAATATGGTGTAAATGCCATCTATTACGTAAATTTGTACAAAGTTTTCTGAAAATATGCAACAATAGGGATATCAATATTATACAATATGGTGCAAATGTCATGAAATAGTCAAATTTGGTACAAATGTACTGAAAAGATGCAACAATAGTATATTGATAGTATGCGATATGGTGTACCTGCCATCTAATAATCAAATTTGGTAGAAATTTACTGAAAACATGCAACAATAGGGATGTAGATAGTATGCGATATGGTGTAAATGCCATCTTATACTCAAATTTGGTACAAATTTACTGAAAATATTCAACAATAAGGATAATGATAATATGCGATATGATGTAAATGCCATCTAGTACTCAAATTTGGTAAAAATATACTGAAAACATGCAACAATAGGGATATCGATAGTATGAGATATGGTGTAAATGCCATCTAGTACTCAAATTTGCAACAAATTTACTGAAAAAATGCAACAGTAAGGATATCGATGTATGCGATATGGTGTAAATGTCATCTAGTACTCAAATTGGTAGAATTTTTTCTGAAAATATTCAACAATAGATATATCGATTATATAAGATATTGTGTAAATGTCATCAGATAGTCAAATTTGGTACAAATGTACTGAAAATATGCAACAATAGGGATATCGATAGTATGCGATATGGTGTACATGCCATCTAATACTTAAATTTGGTACAAATTAACTGAAAACATGCAACAATAGGGATATCTATAGTATGCGACATGATGTAAATGCCATTTAGTACTCAAATTTGATACAAATATACTGAAAACATGCAACAATAGGGATATTGATAGTATGCGATATGATGTAAATGCCATTTAGTACTTAAACTTGGTACAAATATACTGAAAACATACAACAATAGGGATATCGATAGTATGCAATATGGCGGAAATGCCATCAAATACTCAAATTTGGTACAAATTTACTGAAAACATTCAACAATAAGGATATTGATAGTATGCGATATGTTGGAAATGTCATGAAATAGTCAAATTTGGTACAAATATACAGAAAAGATTCAACAATATTGATATCTATAGTTTGGATATGGAGTAAAAGCCATCTAGTACTCAAATTTGGTACAAATTTACTTAAAACATGCAACAGTAGGGATATCGATGTATTCGGTAAATGCCATCTAATACTCAAATTTGGTACAAATGTACTGAAAATATGCAACAATAGGGATATCGATAGTATGCGATATGGTGTACATGCCATCTTATACTTTGATTTGGTACAAATTTACTGAAAATATTCAACAATAGGGATATCGATAGTATGCGATATGATGTAAATGTCATTTAGTACTCAAATTTGGTACAAATATACTGAAAACATGCAACAATAGGGATATCGATAGTATGCAATATGGTGTAAATGCCATGTAGTACTCAAATTTGTACAAAGTTTTCTGAAAATATGCAACAATAGGGATATCAATAATATACAATATGGTGTAAAAGTCATGAGATAGTCAAATTTGGTACAAATGTACTGAAAATATGCAACAATAGGGATATTGATAGTATGTGATATGGTGTACCTGCCATCTAATACTCAAATTTGGTAGAAATTTACTGAAAACATACAACAATAGGGATGTAGATAGTATGCGATATAGTGTAAATGCCATCTTATACTCAAATATGATACAAATTTACTGAAAATATTCAACAATGAGGATAACGATAGTATGCGATATGATGTAAATGCCATCTAGTACTCAAATTTGGTACAAATATACTGAAAACATACAACAATAGGGATATCGGTAGTATGAGATATGGTGTAAATGCCATCTAGTACTCAAATTAGCACATTTTTTTTCTGAAAATATGCAACAATAGGGATATCGAAATAGTGTAGTACTCAAATTTTCTATTCATATAAGGACTTTTATTTAAATATACGTCCTTGATTTATATAATAAATGGGGGTTTTAACGGAGTGGGTTATTGTACGGTGTATAAAAAATAGAAATATATTCTGTTTGATGGAAGAAATATCGAAATTATCGTGTACAATGTACATTGTACGTGAAATAAGATCGTGTTTAGTGTACGAAAATAAAGGTTATCGACTCTGTACGATGATAACCCCTCAGCCTTTGCCGCCTTCATAATAATATGTTAATGTACGCTCGATAATCGTAAGATATAATCGAAAGAATTCTTAATAAATAAGATGAGAAAAACGAATGACATTTTAAAACCGAGAAAAAGCAACGCGTGAAATAAAATACGGCAAACGAAAATCTGTATCACCCTCGAGTATTTGTTTTTTTTTATTTACACGATTGTTAATAACAAGCTTTGTGGAAAATTTTCTAAAGTTGAGACTGGAAAATGAGATCTCTACAAATCTTTATTGAAAATCTTTGTCCTACAGAAAAGATAAAATTCATTTGTGGTATGTACCGGCCACTATAATAGAAACCGAAATGCAAATACATTGTATTGGACATCGTGTATAGTGTGAGGTGTAAAGTGAATGGTGCATGGTGTATGGTTTATGGTGCATAGTGTATGGTGTATGGTGCATGGTGTATGGTGTAAGGTATATGGTGTAATGGTGTGATGGTGTGATGGTGTATGGTATATGGTGTAATGGTTCATGGTGTATGGTGTAATGGTGCATGGTGTATGGTGTATGGTATAATGGTGTGATTGGTTATGTTTTACTGTACAAGCACTGTATATGTAAATTATCCAAAATTACCTTTAAAGACTGAAAGATTTTGCATTTTAGCTGTGTTTCTTTCTCGCGATACCAAATTTTATATACACTACAAACTAGGCTTTATGACAAACGCGATGACTTCACTTTTCAAATAGTCAACTTCCCCTTTCTTTGTAGCAACATTCCAAAAGCACCAGCATACGGAGTTTACATCTCCCAACTCATTCGCTACTCAAGGGCCTGTGGTCGATACAGTGACTACCTTGATAGAGCTCGGTTGCTTACAAATAGGCTACTTAAGCAGGGGTATGTTGCCCATAATTTGAGGTCATCACTACAGAAGTTTTACGGTCGACATCACGATCTTTTGGACCGCTATGAGATATCTGTTTCCCAGATGACAACATATTTTTGTCTTTGCCACTAAAGTTTGTTTTCCTCTACCGGATTTGACTTTACTACCGGAGTCGACATGTTCAACACGGCGGGTGTCTTATAAGAAGCAGGAGATGCTTACTCTATCTTTGCACCATGGTGTTTATTGGGTCCGTGTTGTTCATTTTTCGTATATGTGCGTGTCTTCATTTTCTTTCCTGTGCCGTGCTCATGTTATGTCTTCGTTTCTTTGTTTTTCCGACGTTGCCATTGTCCTTGGATTGTTCTTTTCAGACTGACGGTTCGGTTCTCACTTACTTTATGCATCTTTTGTCAAAAACAAATATAAAAGTTGGAGATATTATATGTTGGTGCTTATTTCAATTGTCGCGACACAACATTTATATGTATTTTTCCCAAAATTACCTGATATAAAACTTCTTTAAAGGATCTGATAACGTAAAATATTTTGAAAAATAATTTATTTTGGTAATTTTTAAAGATGTACATGTAGTATAAATCGCATAATGAAAACCTGACTTTTCAAACATATTTATATAAAGATTTACAAAAAGCTATATCGCGACATATACAATTTCTTTGAAAGGATACAATAAGTAAAATATTTTTGAAAAATGAATTATTTTGGGGTTTTGTAAAGATTTAGTATAAACTGCATAATGAAAACCTGACTTTTCAAACATATTTATGTAAAGATTTACAAAAAGTTATATCGCGACATGTAAAACTTCTTAGAAATGGTATGATAAAGTAAAATATTTAAAAAAGTGAATTGTTTTGGTCATTTGTAAAGATTTAGTATAAACCTGACTTTTCAAACATATTTATGTTAAGATTTACAAAAAGCTTTATCACAACTGGGACTAATATAACATATTATATTATTCCCAGATCACAACATATAAAACTACTTCAAAAGGATATGATTAAATAAAATATCTTAAAAAAATGAGTTATTTTTGGTCATTTGTAAAGATTGAATATAAATCACATAATGAAAACCTGACTTTTTGTCATTTATAAAGATTAGGTTAAGGGGTATACGCGGGTAGTGCGGTTTGCCATTTCAAGCGAGAGGGAAACGGGATTGAGGCAATAAAATCGTTAAAAAACGGACCTGAAAACGCGATAATGGTGTCCAGCATTGGAAATTGAACCCGTGAAACGGAAAAAGTGACCTCTATTAAAAGTCTTTGTAAAATATTCCCCGCGACTTTGGAACAGAAAATCGGCAAAAATACGGTATTTCAGGAAACGGATCTACAAACTGTTTTGAATATGCTCAATGAAAATGTAAAGTATATTTCCCCCGACCGATAAACAGAAAGTGTATTCGATCAAATTATGTAGTGCTGAATTTCGAACTGTTGTCTGACTGGAATAGACGTTCTAATATTCTACACGTCTGTTTTCATTTTTGTAGCGGGAAAATATTATCTGACATGTTGTAATATTTTATATATAACTGCATTTGTATTTTTTCGCATTTGTTTATCCAAAAGAACGCTACGTGGAAATAAATTTGTATTACCTAATGCGATCTAACTATATATCAGATAACCTCGTTTTAAGTAGCGATCCTCGCGACAGCTTTCAAGTGCACTTGAAGTTCACTAGTGAACGCAAAAATACCTGTCATGGAATAGCTATCTATTCCAAAAAAGTGAACTTCGCAACAGCTAAGAGAACGCGAAGTGCACTTGAAACGTGAACTCAAAGTTCACTTTAAGTGCACTTTTTGGAACGTTGCGTCTGCACCCATCTGTACCTTTAATAAATAAGTGAATATGTATACATTAACTAGTTAACTGGAGGCTCAGTAGACTGAGCTTGTATTACTCAAACCAAATAAAAGTTTACGCCAAGCGCAGCATGATACGACCGCAGCATGTCAAACACTGAAATTTGAGCAAGTGACACTAATTCAAAATGGATGAGGGCACAGTAAAGAGCTGGATTCAATAATTGAATGGACACAATAAAGAGCTTGATCCAGTAATTATCTGTACACAAACTAAGGAAAGTAAAAATTAGAACTTTTATAATTCTTTCTTTATATTGGAAATAGTAAGAGGTACATGTATGTCAAATTGGTCAACATACTACTTTAACTAAATATGATAAGAGGAAAGTGAAGAAACAGACCTTATTAAAATCCAATGAAAAAAATTTTGCATATTTTGAAAATTGCAATTTTAGACCATTTGACCCCTCATAGCTAAGAAACGGCTAGAACGCAAAAACTTTTGACATACAACCAAATGCTTACAGAAAGTGGACTCCAAAACAAAGAAATCCAATAAAATTTGATGAAAAATAAAGATTCACTTACAGTGACTTATTTTGAAAAATGGCCATAGGCCCTTTTAAACCTTTGTAGCTCAGAAACAGTAAGAGTTATGCCAAATCCATTGTTATACTACAGAAACATTGCATCAAGAGGAATCAAAAGAAAAAAAATCCCATCAAAAACCGATGAAAAATTAGAAAAATCACATATTTCGAAAAATTGCCTTTTTAGCCCCTTTTACCCCTTGTGGCTCGGTACCTGTAAGTGCAAGAACTCTCGATCAGTGTCGTGAGTACACACGGGCTTACTGATGCAAAAACATGTAGACTCGCGACGTTGTTCAAGTATCAGCTGGTATAAAAACCCGTGTGGTCTCAAGACACTGTTTGAGAGAATGTTAGCCTTATACATCCCATCAGGAAATGTAAGTAAATAGACAAGTATAAAATTCTCACTCCCATAAGCAGGTTGAGGAAAACCCCAGTTGTAATGCTATACCCAAATTGAGCTATACTATTCCAATTGGGGTATATGGTTATACCCCAATTGGGGTATCTGGTCAGTTTTATTAGATTATTTTTTTTCTTAATTCAATGGCGCGAAAGGAAACATAATACATGAGAAACTTCGTGATTGCTGTCATCAAATGACATATCGTCATCTACTTGATGATGCTGCATTTCACCAGCAGGGGAATTAAAATGGCGTAACATCATATATTTGATTCTGTCAAAGTCAAAGATAATCGCAATTGCAACTGGGTAAATTATCAAGGCAAGAGAAACGGGGAGTGTGTGAAAATAAAATTAAATGAACTGAAGTTTATTTAAACCTTGTAAAAATAAGCAAAGATATTGAAGTTTCAAACACCATTGCTACAGACTACATTCAGAGTGACATCAGAACTATATCACCCGAAAGCTCTTACCCTATAGATTTATATTTTTTGTATGATGATGCCCCATTTAACCCCTAAAATATAATTAACAAATAACTGGTAATATACCCTAAATGGGGTATTATATCTCAATTAGGTAATAGTATTCCAATTGGGGTTTCCCAAAATCTGATAAGGTCCTGTCCACAACTACCTTTGTTCCTGCCCTGGTATAATTAGGCCTAGGCATTTTTTGCTAGGAAAGTTAGTACTCTTGCGGTCCATGCATTGTGTACTCTATATATATATATATATATATGGGAATGAAAATAATGGTAGCAACACAGGCACTTCCATATTCCCCTTTTTCTCGACATACCTAATATACCGTTTAGGTAACAATCCGAATGACTGTCGTGTTGTTTTGACATCATGAATGTTGTTAAAAAGCTGTCTGCATCTGCAGATTTGATTTGTCAATCTGAGTGGAACTAGAAGATAAACCCATTGTTGTTGGCATACGTCACTATGAATAGATTATTTATAGGATTTTATTTTGGTGAAACGCATTTCCGGTTCAGGCTTGACACGAAATACACGCTCCACACGATATACACGCTCTGCCCGATATGAACTGTTCTGGGCTTGCGTACACGAACGGAACAAATTGAATCGCTGTTTCGTGTACAACGTGTATGAATGGTACACGCAACACATGATTTGATTTATTTGAAACGGAACGAACGGAAAACGCGAGCGAAACGAACGAAACAACGAATGTACACACAAAAAATGTAACGTTGAGCGTTCAACCAACTGTATAACTCGTTACAATGTAGCCGGGAAACCGAATAAAATTATACTTTCAAAATGTTTTTAAAAAATGTTATTAAAATGTCTGACATAATCTTCTTGTGTCATGGTTTTAAAATGTTTTATGCATGGTGTGAAAAAATGTCACCCTAAATAAATGTAAAACGTTTTGTTAAAATGTTAATAAAACATCATTAAAATGTTAAACTTAAAGTTTAAAAATTCGTTTGTCAGAACATTTTTTTACCAAATGTTTTAGAATGTTTTTAAAAGGATAAAACGTTTTTCGGAATATTTTAAGAATGTTTCCGAAAAAAGTCGAACCATCAAATTGCTTGAAATAAAATGTTTCATAGATGACTTATGTTAGCAGGGTATGTTTATGAACTTTGTTGGTTATATCTCTAGTATTTACTCGGAAAGTACATGGCATCTTCAAAACAAGTTTTACGGTTTTGGGATATCATTTTGCAATAGCTGAATAAATCCATTTCTTCATCCGCACGCCTTTTGATGCCTCTTTGCCCTGCAAAGGCCACTGTTTTGAGCTTAAGACGGTTACTTTTAGCTTATTTTGCATCAGCAGATATATGTTTCAAGAGAATTTTTTTTGTGCTGTTGTTTGAAAATCTGAACAAGGAATCTCAGATGTGGATCTGACCCTTGTGATTTAAAGTTTGAATAAAAATGCAAGCCATATAGACTGTAGGAGCATGAAAATCATATATCATGCAAAAAACGACTTACTGGTTATCTTGATATAGTATGACTACAAATAAAAATAAGTAAACCTCATATTGAAGTGACAAATCTTAAAATTTAAGACCCCTGCTGTTTGTTTTTGACAAGAAACTTCTTTTTAGTAAGTGTGGAATTTTTGGATCAGTATCTTAAAAACTAAACCATTTTCCATTCTCAACTAACTTTATTACTTTAATCAGAAAACTTACGAGAAAAATCTGACGATAAATAGGCTAGTAACACTAGCAGATATGTTATGATTTTGTTTGGCCATTTTCATATGACCACGATCTTAAGAAGCTTAACACAATTTTGTTAAGACTGTGTAAGATACTCAGTCGTATTTTAAGATAATTGCTTTCAAGGACGATTAAGATTTATCAAGATCAAACAAGATAACCTCGTTCAAGGAAGATTCAGATATGTTAAATTTGTCAAGATCAAACAAGATCAAATCGGGTTCTTGTTTGATCTTTACAAACTTAATTCGTATTGATTGTTCCTGAACGCAATAAACAAGTCAATCTTGTTTAATCTTTTATTATCTTAACACGTCTTTATCGTTCTTGAAATCAATTGTCTTGAAAGCCAACTTTAAATCTAACACTGTCTTAACAAAATTGTGTTAAGCCTGTTAAGATCGTGCTAAGATGAACATGGCCAAACAAGATAAAAACATATATGCTAGTAATTAGTATCTTACTTACCTGTTTCTTCTTGATATTTTCAATCGGTTGATATATATTCTAACCACAGGATAAAATTAAAAATCTAACAATCGTCTCTTACATTGCAGTTATTTTAAGCAATCTCTACAAGTATGGACAAACTAATGCCTCTGTTATCTTTACAAAAACATGTATTTTCTATTTATTGTTAACAGTGACCTAGCAAAATCTACAGAACATGGACAAACTAGTGCTTTTGTTATCTTTAGATTGATTGAATATTGTTTAACGTCTACTCAGCAATATTTCAGCTATATCAAGACGAGAACAAGTTTGTTGATAAATAATCACTTTGGGGTATGGAAATGGCCATGGGACGGGAAATTCTGACTGCCACTGGAAAAGTAGGGTGAAATCGTCAAGGACGGGGAATTTAGCCTTGTAGCCGATCACCTACGGACCACCCCAAAAAGAGCTTGCTACAAGGGTTCTTTAACGTGCAGGAAGCGTGGCATTTCTTCCAACACGTGGAGTTATCTTTAGAGACATAGCTCTTTTGTTCATTGTAAACAGTGAGCTATCACATAAACAAATAACAAATGATCTCGTTTTCTGTTTATTGTTAACAGTGACCTAGCATATAATGAAAAAAAAAAAATATTGAGACATCTTTTTTTTCTATTAATTGTTCACATTGAAATAGCACGTAATCAAATAGCATAATGATCTCCTTTTCTGTTTATTGCTAACAGTGATCTAGCACATAACCAGATAACAGATCTTTCAGTTGACGATTTTGATGACTTAACGAATCTTGTTTTACTGTAAGTACCTTAGAAAATGAATATAAAAAACAGAGTCTATCAGTCTCGTATTATGATCCTTAGAATCATTGACGAAATTGCAATATCGGAGACATTTCTGGCCAATAAAGATTTTGATGTTTAAATGTTTGAGTGAAACCTCACATATGTTCGTGAAAAAGTTAATTGAGGGTACAATTTATTGTTCAGTCACCGTTTGTTTTTTTTTGTCCTTGTTTAGTAACAAAAAAACCGAAATAACTGTAATTTTACTTTCTGATTTTCTTCAGAACATTTTCAATTTTCATCTTTATCAGCTAAATTTTCAAATAATGACAGCGTTTTACTTCTCTATTATGTTAATTGTGGGACAAAACCGGGTCTACCAGATTTCAGAAATCTACAGTATATTTGTTGTATACTTTAAAATCTAGTGAACCCCTAAGAAATCAAAATATTTGTTTTTCTTTTCACACAAATTATTCATTAGTGATAATAGCTATTGATAAGATTCACATCATTCCGGGACATTTTAATTATGGACAATATTGTGATATCATCTTTAAACAATTACTTACTTTGAAATCTTATATTTTCCTCAGGAAAACCGTGATTTGGTTTTGCAAGTCATAAAATATAATTCATATGCGTTTAAAGTCAATGACTAACGGAGTTACAGTTTTACGATATGATCCTAAAAGTCTAACCCAGTTGGTCCTTGACTTTAATATACTACTCAACAAAAGAAACGATACACATTTTTTTCACAAATAATATTTTACTCTATAGAAGAAACCCATTACTCGTAGACAAAAATATATTTTTTGCATACAAGAATTAACATTATGCCCCAAAATTTTCCGGTGAAGGTCAAGGTCATTATCCGGAATTTCTGTTTTCCGGCGTATATAGTGAGTATGTCCACGTTTTCTTTTTACCAAACCAAGTATGCATACAACCAAAAATATTTATCCACTAGTAACCTTTTTTTAAAACCATAATTAGACAAGAGATTTTAATAGGGTCTGAAAGTCTCGTCATGTGACTCACGAGAATCCACGATAAAAAGGCAATCCGAAAACGTTTCCCACCGAAACATGAAGTCTGAGGATTATGACGATCAAATGTTTGTTTGAAACGTCATATGTTTTTGTTTAAAATGTAATTTCAGGGTACAATTTTATATCCCGGAAGTTCAAAAATTGTACAAGACTTACAGGCCCTTTATGTTTAATGATGGTTTATTAGAAAAGTTTTGGAAGGGGAAAACAAAACTCTATGCAAAATGTCTTCTTTAGTCAAAATTATTTTTTTCTACAACGATGATGTGAAAATTCATCACCTTGTTCTAATATCGGGAAAGAGTTTTTTTTTATACCTCTTTACAAGTTTTTCAGTGTACCCGTAACAGCCTAAAAATAAGATTTATACGCTAAAATGTCCCTTTCAGTGGCAAAATCTTTCATATAACTACTTAGTAAAATTGATTCAGCTTTTGCAGCCCTTGTGATATATATATATATATATGTTTGTCATTTTATGTACATTACATCCCATAACACGGAAAGAAAATCTAAAATCATGTATATTATGTAAAATAAACACTGGATTGCGGGAAATTTAGATATTCATAATGCATGATTTAATCCAAACAAATTGGGTAAGGGCAGGAAATTAGGCCTTCCTCGGTAAAATAGAAATGATTTTAACAAAAACTGAAATGATTAAAATGGAAAAGTCGCAAATAAGTATATTTGTTTCTTTAAATATTATCCTATTATCCAAGGTTTTTCGCATCTCGTTCATTAATTCCACGAGGCTCAAGAGTTTTGAGTGATATATATATATATATATATATATATA
>MJUU01025057.1:0-11051 GCA_002080025.1 Modiolus philippinarum
ACTTTGATATTGACCTGATTTTGAAGGAAACATCTTTCTGTACTTTTTCTGTATTTAATACATTATTGTTACTATATGGTATTAAGCGACAAGTGAAAGAAAACCGGAAATCGATTGTCGAAAATCAGTTTTTGGTCCATAGGTTCCAAACTGTTGGTTCAATCACATTTTCCTTTGCTAGAAAATCATGAAATAGAATAAATAACTGCCCAGTTTTTCATTTATCAAAATTATCAACATTGAAAAATATCTTTCAACATATTCTTAAATTCTTTTAAGGTAGTTCGAGCAATTTTACACGTTTGTGTTAATGGACTTCCAAATGCTTTGGTTTTATCTGCACTGATGAGACATAAGTTGTCGAAATGCGCATATGCAGAAAATAAATTAACAGTAACTTCTGTATTTTGATATTTATTACCACTGGGCCGATGCCTCTGCTGGTGGACTGTTAGTCCCCGAGGGTATTCACCAACCCAGTAGTCAGTACTTCGGTGCTGACCCGAAAACCGATTTTATTAGCTCACCTGGCTATGCCAGGGTGAGCTTTTGCATCACTTGGCGTCCGTCGTCCGTCCGTCGTAAATTTTTCTTTAAAAATCTTCTCCTCTGAAACCACTGGGCCAATTTAATCCAAACTTGGCCTGGGTCATCACCAGGGTATGTAGTTTAAAAAATGGTTTCGGTTAGTGCGAGAGCCAAACAACATGGCCAAAAAAGAACATGGGGATAAATTGCTGTTTTTTGGCAAATAACTCGAAAACCGTTGCATATATCAAAAATCTGACATGTGATAAAATTGTTCAGAATGCCGAGATCTATCTGCTCTGCAATTTTGAAGAAAATCGGAAAACCCGTCTTAGAGTTATAGCCCTTTTTCCGTAAATTTTCAAAATTTATGCATCTTTTATTTTTTATTTCAAAAACTGCAACAGATAGAGGTGAAGTGTAAATTGGAATAATGTTCAGCATATCAAGATCTACATACTCTGAAATTTTGAAGAAAATCCAAAGGCCTGTGTAGGAGTTATTGAATTGTTCAGAATGCCGAGATCTGTCTGCTCTGCAATTTTGAAGAAAATCGGAAAACCCGTCTTAGAGTTATAGCCCTTTTTCCGTAAATTTTTCAAAATTTATGCATCTTTTATTTTTTATTTCAAAAACTGCAACAGATAGAGGTGAAGTGTAAATTGGAATAATGTTCAGCATATCAAGATCTACATACTCTGAAATTTTGAAGAAAATCCAAAGGCCTGTGTAGGAGTTATTGATTGATTTTCACCAAATTTTGTTTTTCCAATGCCATATGGTTTATTGGTTATTTCCCTTTAAATTCTGTGTTCAAATCTTCTTTGGTTAACTTTTCTCTTTTTTTTTTCCAATGCCATATGGTTTATTGGTTATTTCCCTTTAAATTCTGTGTTCAAATCTTCTTTGGTTAACTTTTCTCTTTTAAGCTTTAGAGAAATTCCCTTTTATAGCTTTGTTAAAACAATTATTTTTATTTATAATTAAGAGCAAAAACAGTGTTTTTGTACAAATTTTTACAATTTTTTGCAAAAATGCTTTCTTTATCTTTACCGTATGATATGTTACAATTATTTTTCTATATAAAATATTTTGTCTTAGAAGGAAGTATTTGATTGGCCACTGTACTGTATGCATTGCTGACATGAATTAGCAAGCAGTTTCTTGGCCTCATAATATTTGTTGTTAAAGAAAGCCTTTAATGATCAAGTGGTGACAATAACCTTGAGAACCACTGATGGATTTGAATACTACATGGCATGTATGATGCTATGAGGTGCTGACTAAGTATTGTGACTTTGGTGCCTATATATCATCCAACATGGCCATCTGCGGGGAACTTAATTTATTACTGGACTGTATAGAAAGAGCACATAAAGAATTTTTTATCTGAAACAACTTTGCTATTTAGAATAAAACTTAATCACAATGCATCTTAGATGGTCCCCTTCAAAACAGATGTCCCTCAAGTCTGCACCTTATGCAAATTGGCTACCAGTGGGAAACATAGTTAAATATTTGAGTACATTCAAAGATCTTCTTCTTTAAAACCATCTGGCCAATTGAAAATAAACTTTGGCACAACACTTAATTTTCTTTAAAATTGTGTCCTGCAGATCCATCCCTTATCCAAGATGGCAGGCAATAGGGAAAATAGTTTGATCATATAATACATAGTTTGAAAATGAGACCCTTTAACATAGAAATTTATTTGAATTTATGTATTGACCATGGACCAGGTGAGCGATACAGGCTCTTGAGAGCCTCTTGTTTAAATTTGGAATATCTAAATTTTAGCAAATTTTGTTTAATACTAAGGAGTATCTCCCTCATGCATAGCTCTGTCCTTAGCTGAATTTTGGCTTTTCTATTTAGACCTATTTGGTTATTTGTTCTCCATCAGATTTTACACGTTTGTATTAATGGACTTCCAAATGCTTTGGTTTTATCTGCACTGATGAGACATAAGTTGTCGAAATGCGCATTTGCAGAAAATAAATTGACAGTAACTTCGGTATTTTGACAATTATTACCACTGGGCCGATGCCTCTGCTGGTGGACTGTTAGTCCCCGAGGGTATTCACCAACCCAGTAGTCAGTACTTCGGTGCTGACCCGAAAACCGATTTTATTTAAAATTTGGAATATCTAAATTTTAGCAAATTCTGTTTAAAACTAAGGAGAATCTCCCTCATGCATAGCTCTGTCTTTAGCTGAATTTTGGCTTTTCTATTTAGACCGATTTGGTTATTTGTTCTCCATCAGATTTTACACGTTTGTATAAATGGACTTCCAAATGCTTAGGTTTTATCTGCACTGGTGAGACATAAGTTGTCGAAATGCACATATGCAGAAAATAAATTGACAGTAACTTTGGTATTTTGATATTTCTACAAATTTTATAATTTTTATCTCAAAAATGTGCAGATGGTCATACAAACTGTCACACAATGCTTCATATTTTCAAATACTATTAAAATACAGTAGTAAAATATGTATCGTCCATTTTGCTGCCATTGTTTTTATTTTACCGCTGTGCCATGTTATTTTTGTCATACGTGTATTCGTGGCTGGGTTACAGATTCTTATAGAAAGTTCAAATGTAAGACACTCGACTTCACCGGGCAATAGATCTCATCGGGCAATAGACCTCATCGGTCAATAGACCTCATCGGGTAATAGATCTTAGTGGTCAATAGACGTCATCGGTCAATAGATTCCATCGGTCAACAGACCGCACCGGGCAATAGACCTCATCAGGCAATAGACACGCAGGGATATGAAAATACCAATAGACGAAAATACTTTATACTTAATAGAACATCAGTGATTCTGGATATTAGTTAAAGTATCTATTAAATATTGTATGATGTAATTAATCCATTTCTTTGAATAGCCATATAAATATATCGTTTATTAAATAGGTTTATGAATAGCTATAAATAGATTCTACTGTATTAATGAAATATTGTAATTTTTTTTCCTGAGATAAAACTGATACACAGAAACACAATAAGTTAATTATAAATGTTTATAAAAAGGGGTGAAAATTGATCTCTTAATAATGCTTGGATAATGATTGGAGGGACCATTTCGGTGACTCCTGTGTTTGAATCCAATTACAGTCATTATTTGTTTTGATTTAATTTTTCAATTGATAACAAAATTTATCACGTACTACAGAAACAAATTATTAACTATTGTGCAATGTACTAAATGTTTCTTAACTTCTAAGGGGGGGGGGCATAAGTGTTAAAAAACATGCTGTTCTCAGTAGTTTTCATATTGTTCTTCTGTAATCAATGTGAAATTGTTATGTCAAACAAAACACATAAAACAATAAAGTGTGCACATGCTTTACTTTTGTCGTCTGCTAAATATCATTTTTTGACAACCAGCTGATCAAGTTTCAGTTTACCGTGTAAGCATGAAAATCTGACAAGCAGATCATTTATCATTTTAAACAGTAGTTGGCAATTTTATTTTAAGGAACTGATGTCATCCCTTTTAAGGTGACCAATAACCTTTGACCTCTACATTTTTGAACGTAAAACATATAAACTAAATACAATGATATAGGTCCCAAATACCTATTCCTTACACATTCCGAAATTTCTCCAAATACTTGCTCCAAAAAAAGTAACAAAACTTTGCAAACCCATATCATGAGAACGGTTCATCCACCAACATTCATCCAAATGGACAAAATATCGGTCATAACCTAACAAACATTTTTCCCGTTACAATTCACTACCTATTTATTACCCTTTCCGATTAAATCACAAAATATGTTTAGGGAGTTTTCTAAAATAATCCCCTCCTCTAATAACGAAATGATCCAAGACGGTTAGAAACACATCTTCAACCAAAACTACAAAACACCGCCAAATTTCATCGACCTACACCTACTCACTTAGCCACTCCTATGAACAGAAGAGAAAAAAAAGAAAACGAATTGCCTATGACAATAATGTCTTTCCAACATACCGGAAAGACATTAATTACTATAATGGTTACTTACAAATAATTCAGTAATTTTAATTCGTTAAATAAGGAAATATTTAAAGTTGTTAACTGGTTTCCATGTAAAAGCCTGGAAATAAAAATTTAATATAAAATTACATGCACTATTTAGAGTATATCACCCTTTTGGTATATCACACAATGAAAATGTGCAGAGAAAACTTAAACCAGTATATGATTGCATTTTGTGCTTGAAATTATTGCTTCAGTCCACAATCCTTAAAATTGTTACTTGACTGTTGGTTTGCAGTTTACCTACAGATATATCAATAATAAAGAGTTGACGTTCTCCTGGGAGATTAATTTAAGGTTGTTGCTACCTCTGAATGAAATATGATAATTCATAAAAGTGTTCTGAATTAGGAGGACTCAATGTAAGATAAACATGAAACGAGAAAAAATAATACGATTGATTTCGAGATACGTGCGATTGAAAACTTGGTTGATTGATTTATTAGTTAGAGTTTAACGTCAAAATGAGCAATATTTCAGCTATATCAGGACGAGAACAAATTAATCATTAAAAAAATTGTATGTAAAAGAAGAAAGAAATAAGGGAGGAAATAACAAACGGGACAACGACTTTTGATTGCAACTGGAAAAGGTGAGAAATGGGTAGGGACAGGGAATTTAGCCTTCTATACGACACCCAATGCGTCTACTCTCTTTGGAGAAATAAAAATTTGGCGGGAAATGTCCTTTTATTAGGCTTTTCATAGGCTTTGTATAGAAATTGCAAGTCTTGAAAATTGAGTTATGGAGTAATATAAATTTCTCAACATTTTGTCGGAAATTCCTTAAAGGTATATGCCTTTAGAATACAACATGAAAAGTTGTTGTTCATGGGGAAAATAATTTACATGGTACGCAATGGAAGAAGTCAGGGGAGTTCTGATCAAATGCCAGAAATAAACGGTGGCAACTACCTTAAATTTCCAACAATGATATGTGTGCCTTAGACTCTACAAATTTAAGAAAAATAATTCAATAGTTTTAAGTATTTCAACAAGTCTTTATTGATTTTTCGTTTCCGAAAATAACAAATTTTATAAACCAAAAATACGATAGCTGTCTCTTCGATATAAACAAAACACACTGATGATACACAAATAGCGATATAGATATGGTACAAAGCTCTCTGCTAATCAATCAATACCGTTTGCACCTATTTACTGGCTACGAGGACAATTGCATTTCATTTTATGGTTTCCGAGACACAACTACCTCCCCACGTTAAGAGAAAGTTTGGGTGGAACAATGTATAGATTTTAATAAATTTCTAAGACGGTAAAATTTTTCTTACAATGTATACCTCAATATCAATGATGAAGTGGATAAAAAAGCAATTAATTGACGTTCATCCAAATTTTCCTCTTCAAATTGTTTTTACATCTGGATGTGTCTGTCCCTTATTTGTACAGGAATTATGTCAGAAAAGGGACCAAAATAACCGCAAGCAATATTTAAGGTAAATTTATACTAGTATGTGTCAAGTTTTCTGGCTGAAAGTCAGTGAAAATTATAGGCGCAAAAAGGTTATTGTACCATGAATAGTAAACATTTACTACTTTTGACTTTGTGGGATGGTTCGATGAAAATAAATTTCATAAATAATACAATTCATTCTGAGGAAATCGGAACCCGAACGTTGTTTTTTTCCATTAAAATATACAAGATTAAAAATTAAAACTGTACTTTCATTCTATTTGATTACTAGAACTTATTAGTTGTTAACTGGGCTATCTGAACTACTATAGCAAGACATGGAATTCAATTATAAACAAGATTTGTGACGTAACTTTATAGTAACATAGTAAAGTATTTCGCCAACTAATCCCTTAGTGGATTTTAAAAGAATTGCTGGTACGCTGAGTGAACTTATTTTTGCCTCCCATGAAAATAAGTAGAATTTTTGTTTGGACTTTCCTGTTTTGCAGTACTTACACCTCAACAATGGAGTAACAGGACGGAAAACTAAAATGACAGTCCTGCCAAAACGCCAGAAGAGGGACCCACAGACTGCTAGTGCCGGTACCAAGTTCGGTTGTCCCGAGTTCGTATCGTTGTCTACGTTTGTCTTTTGTCTTATACGTGTTTTTCTTGTGTAGTTCCCTTGCAAATTGTTGCATGTAATTATAATTTTCAGCCATCGTAGGTGTTTCCTGTTATCCATTTTTTAACATTGATACAAAAATTACCTGTGTCAAAAACGTGCTTGATCCGGACCTTGATAAAAAAAATATTTTTGTGTACTATGAAAAAGTGTAATTCAAATAAAGCAGTATGATTATAAAAAAGACTGGTTTTGTTTTGAACATTCATGCTAATGGATGTAACAGTACCAAATAAATGTTCGATCCTAGTTGTTATTAGAGATTTTTATTATTTAGTTATTTAGCAATACCTGTAGGGCCAGGAATGGATATGCATTTTTTCTTTTCATTGTGTAAGATTATATTTTTTTCTGTGAGATTTGGAAATGCCCAAGAGTCACAGAAAATTTATAGCTGTGAAAAAAATTATTACTTAAAATACATGACCCTATGATATTGTACAATTACTGACTTTTGTTGAGTTTGAAATTAAGGATATATCAATCTGGGGATTTTCATATTTGCTGAGACCCGAAGGTATATATCATTAACTCTGGGATTGATAAATCTTTATTTTATCCGAAACAAAAGACACTATGATTCAAAAAGCAGAAATAACAGCATAGCGGAAAGCAATTTATGCTAAACAAAAGGTTCCTAGAGCTTGTATCGCTCACCTGGACCTTGGCTGACATAGAAAGTCTTAATAATCTAAATAATAAAGGACCTCCCTTTCAAGTATGTTAAAAGACCTTGATGTTATTTGCTTCAAAATTGAACTTTATTTCCTGACGGCAACAATTTTGGATATGGTAAAGACTTACTGGTCACCTTTTTGAAGGGGGCCAACTGAGGTAGGAAAAAAAATCCCAGAGCCTTAAGGCACCAACAAAGGACAATTGTGACTCAACTTGGATGAAGTGCAGACATTACAGGACACATTGTAGAGTGGACCACCCTAGGACTGCTGTGATCAAGTTTGGATAAAATTGGCTTTGTTGTGTCAGAGGAAAAAATCTTTGTTAATGCTTTCCCATCTAGTCAAATGTTAATCTATGTTCTCCGCTGGCAGCCACCTTGAATGTGATGCAGACACATTTTTCAAAGGGGCCAACTAAGGCCAATTTTGTGACTTAGTTTGTTTCTAATACGCCTAGTAGTGCCAGAGGAGAAAAACTCTGAATGCGTTTTCCCATACGGTAAAATGTTAAACTAAGTTCCCCAATGGCGGTCATCTCGGATGAAATGCGGAATTTCCAGACACATTTTTCAAAGGGGACTACCTAAGGAATAATGTGACCAACTTTATACAAAATTGGCTTTGTTGTTTCAAAATAGATCTTTGAATATGAAAAAGAAAGGAAATGGGCTAAATGTCAAGGAGACAACATTCCATATCCCGGTTTAAAACGACTCAAAACAAAGCATCTAGGGATCACCGTACGATCTTCAACACAGTGAAGAACCTCATACCATATAGCAAGTCCTAAATGGTCCGAAAAAGGTAAAAAAGTGAATAAATCAATGTAAACAAACCACATCCAATAACCCAAATTTCAAGAAAATAAAACTTTATAAGAAGACAAGGACAAGCCAATGACCAACATATTCCTGACTTGGAACAGGCGCAAAATTGCGCTGGGATAAAACTCGTTTTCTTGGATTCAAACCCTCCCCATATATGTGGTGAATGGCTAAAAAATAAATACATAAAAAGACTCACAATAAAAATCAAACTAATAAAAAGTCCAACTTATCAAGATTGATTGATTGATTGAATATTGTTTAACGTCTACTCAGCAATATTTCAGCTATATCAAGACGAGAACAAGTTTGTTGATAAATAATCACCTTGGGGTATGGAAATGGCCATGGGACGGGAAACTCTGACTACCACTGGAAAAGCAGGGTGAAATCGTCAAGGGCGGGGAATTTAGCCTTGCAGCCGATCACCCACGGACCACCCCAAAGAGAGCTTGCTACAAGGGTTCTTTAACGTGCAGGAAGCGTGGCATTTCTTCCAACACGTGGACCTGAGTTTACATCCCATCCGAAAGATGGGTTGTGTATTTATAAATCCCGCACAACCACGGAATGGGTCCTATTTCTATATCCCGGGACCCTCGGGGTCAGCCTCCGTTTAGGAGGGGTCACACCCCGCAAGCCGGAGATACTGGGTCCTATTTCTATATCCCGGGGTTCCCTCGGGGTCCTCTGTTAGGATGGCTCATACTCCAAGCTCAGAGGATGCTGCGGGCCTATTCTTCAGCCGGGACCGCGCACGGCGGAACTTATCAAGACGAGTACCCTTACAATGAAGTACATAAAACATGAAGACAATACACACAGGTACTGTCCAGACAAATGCTCGCAGTTACTGACAGCTAGCTAAGGACATAATTTCCGTTGACTATGACATCAAGCCTTCTAACCTATGAAACATCAATTAAAATACTTCTAAATAGATTTGATATAAGAGGACGACCATTTGATTCTGGGGGGAGGGGGAGGGGAGCTGGCAGATTTTGTAAATAAATAAATAAATATTCTGTCCCTGAAAAAGATGGAAATAAATAATCTGGCCTGCACATCCAAGAAATTAAGTAATCTGACTTTAGATTTATTGGTACGATACGAATATGTTGTTAAAAATATAAAATTTCGGCCCTGAAGTGGCGAAAAATAAATATTCTGGCCCGCAAAATTTTGAAAATAAATAATCTGGCTCGACCGAAACTGCCAGAATCAAATGTTCGTACCCTAAGAACATCATCAATTATGAAAGAAAAACATGCTATTGTGCAATGCCAAATATTGCCGATATGAAAAATTGTTTAAATTTTGTTATTGTATAAAGCATTTAAGAGATGATCAATATTTTTGCCAACAAAAACCAGAAGTAAAGATTAAACAACAATGCTGTATTTATATCCTTTATGAATAAGTTTGTTCAACGGATTAAAAAGTTTAGAAGGACAACTTTTGAATTTATGTGCTTTGAAAATGATATTGCCATAGAAGTTTGGATGGGAAATGCCCTGATGTATAAGAGCCCTGCATGTAGAACCAAATTTTCTTAATAAGTCAATGCATCTATAATAAAATTTAGAGAATGTTTTTATCAATTTATGATATCTAAACAATTGATCGGAAGTTTTTCAGTGAGACAAAGATTTCGGTCGTTGAAATTGAATGTTCAATGTTTTCCCACGGGTCTATGTTCAACTATGTTCCCCGCTGGCGGCTATCTTTGATGTGATACGGACTTGCAGGACAATTTTTCAAAGGGGCCAACTCACGACTATTGTGAGCAAGGTTGCTTTTAAATAGGTCTAATATTTTTTTTTCAGAATGAGATCTCAGAAAATGTTTTCCGATGGGGTCAAATGGTAAACTAAGATGCCCTCTGGCGACCACATTTGAAGACGTCGGACAACAAGACTATGTTTCTTAAAATGCAGTCCTTGACATGCTTAACATTTTTGCAATTTAAACTTTACCTCTATTTCAAAATGTTTTTGACAAAAGGTATAAAATCAGAAAAAAATTGATCAATAAAGGGCAATAACTCCTATACAAGTACTTGGATTTTTCTTCAAAATTTCTTATTTGGGTAGTTCTTGATATGATGAACATTTTTGCAATTTAAACTTAACCTATATCTTGAACTCATTTTGAAATACAGGACAAAAGATATAATAATCACGAAAAAAATTTGACTAATAAAGGGCAATCACTTCTTCATGGGTATTAAGATTTTTTTTCAAAATTGCCAAAAGATTTATGCAATGTAAACTTAACCGCTATGTGTTAATGTTTTTTTTGATAAAAATAAATATAAAAAAATATTAAAATTTTGAAACTTTACTGAAAAAGGTAATAACTCGAAAATGGGTAATCAGTTATTTGCAAAAAACTGCTATCAACCACTATGTTCTATCTTTAGTAACGGTGGCCATGTTGTTTAATCCATGACATAGAAAATAACAAATTTGAAATTATATGCCCCTAGTGATGTTTCAATTGACGTCTGGTTCTATTTGGCCCAGTGGTTTCAGAGGAGAAGATTATTGAACGTGAGCTGACGGACAGCAGACGCCATGTGATAGCAAAAGCTCACCTTGGCAAAGGCAGATGAGCTAAAAATGGAAAGGCATGTAGCACGATTGAGTATTAAGGGCAAATATGTTTTTAAGTATCCCCTCAGGAGATGTTGGAATGTTAAATTAACCTGACTTACATTTCCACATTTCCTGAGTGATTATTTTGTTTTTTTCCTGTCATAAGTGGTTTTCAAAGGCAATGAGAAACCTTGGTCGGTTATCTCCCTGTACCAAGCTAGTTGTTAGTTAAATATCTCCCTGTGCCAAGCTAGTTATATATGGTTGAAAAGGGGATAATATTTAAT
>MJUU01025059.1:0-15770 GCA_002080025.1 Modiolus philippinarum
ACGCATTACTAGGTTTCAGTACGCTTTAATACGTTTCGTTACGTTTAAATACGCATCGCTACGTTCTACTACCGATCGACGAATTTTATTTCCAAGTATTTCGGAATTTTTACTTAATTTTGAGATATTTTTTATGAGCTGAACATAAGTTCACAAATTAAGAGAGTAAGTCAACATTATAGATCATTATATTTACCAGGTATTCGAAAATCATGTAAAATTTTATACAGTCATTCATACAATAGAACAAAATGATTAAATACACCTTTGTGTAAGTTTCTATTTGCACGATGAATAATCAGTGTGGACTCTTATTGCAAATTCTTGAACTTTTTTCACAGATCTTTATTAATACGTAGTACAACGTACTAATACGTAACATAAACGTATCAAAACGTACATCAAACGTAACGGAACGTAGTCGAAGCGTACTAAACTGTAGTCGAAACGTTAATTTTATACAGTCATTCATACAATAGAACAAAATGATTGAATATACCTTTGTGTAAGTTTCTATTTGCACGATGAATAATCAGTGTGGACTCTTATTGCAAATTCTTGAACTTTTTTCACAGATCTTTATTAATACGTAGTACAACGTACTCATACGTAACATAAACGTATCAAAACGTACATCAAACGTAACGGAACGTAGTCGAAGCGTACTTAACTGTAGTCGAAACGTATTAAACCGTAGTAATACGTAGTAAATCGTAGTAAAACGTAGTATACACGTAGCAACACGTAGTGAAGCGTAGCATAATGTAGGCTTTGAATTTCCAATAAAACGTGGTGAAACGTAACAGTATGTAGAAAAACGTAGTATATACGTAGCGAAACGTACAGACCATAAAATTATGACAAAAATGACATGATACGTGGCATTTTAAAACGTAGCGAAACGTAGCGGCCAAAACGTGACAGTGTGACTGGGGCTTTATTTTTTTTTAAATATGATCATATAAAATGCAAAATATTTCACATTTTAAGGCTTACACTTCTGAATTGTGGTGCTCTTAATGTTATATGAAACACCACACTAATTTCTATGGTATTGGTAAATTCAAAGTAAAAGCCATCGTTTATTGTAATATTCAGGAAGTTATAGAAAAAAATGCAAATAAATTATACACCCTATCAATCTGTATCAAGAACACATCTTTCCGAAATTTATTTACTGATTTATTTGTTATTCACTTATACTACGAAGTGAGAATAATACAGTTTATCAGTGCCGAAGTCCATGAGACAAAAAGCCAAATTAGGTGGAAACAACTGGAAAAATTGTCGACCGCTATGGTCTTGACTTGGTACAGGCATTTAACGCCCAATCTCATAAGTCGTGCATTTGGAATTGAAAAATGTTGAAAAATGAATCTATCATAATGGGACTTTATATCGATATATTTCTTCATTATTTACAAATTTTCTAAAACTGTAAAATATCCCAATCAAATCTCAAATACTTTTCAAGATATTAATATCCGAATAAGGTAAATATTTGCCTCATTTTGCATGTCAAATTCCTCCGTAACAACTGATTAACACTTTAAACTAGAAAACACGAGGGGACTTTATAATCATAAGTGGATGATATAAATCGGATAATGGTTTTTATGAAATAAAAACGATATGCTAGGCTATGGAATAGCCTTGGATAGAAAATTGCGTGTTTGATTGGCAAGGGTGTGGTAGCTCATGATGTACTTGGCTTCGAAACATAAACCTTTTACAACACACACAAATGAACACCGGTAGCTCTTTATTCTTCCACAAAAAACGCAATTCTATCTCTTTCCACCTTTCGTTCTCCATTGCCTAAGTATCTCCACAAACTACAATCACGCTTTGTTTAACACAATTGAAAAGTATAGTATTTGTATATTATTGATTATTGCACAATACCTCATCTTTATTTATTAACTTCTGGTTTTAAATTTATATTCTTTTTATCATATCTATATTTATAAATCTAGCTAAGCGATATTGCAATACCAATCCCATCATCCTGTACGAACCTGTTCCCAGTACCACCTATAGTAAATGTTTATAATACTTTTCAACTTCCACAAGGAAACAGAAAAATTAAACCCCGCCCGTTTTATCAGGACGAAACTGGACGCCATTTTGATTTTCGAGAATCTGAAATTCCTATTGGTCAATAGTCTTCTGCGCATGCGTTCTCCTCACTGCGCAAGCGTACTCCTCACTTTCCCCCAATAACTATCTATATAGCTAGGCTATTCCATAGCCTAGCTAATTAATCCAGATAATTTCTTACAAAAACAATTCATGTTGTTAATCAAACTATTTTAAATTGAACTATCATACATATCGATGAAATTTTAGTTTAAACATATTTTTATTTGAATTCATGACACATATACAAGCATACATCATACATAAAAAGCATAACAGTAAATTAGGATTCAGAAAAAAGCTGAAATCAGCTTAAATAAATCTGTCTCCTAAAAGACGACTTTGATAAATAATCATAAATGTAAAAAGCATAAAATAACTAAGTACCGAAGTTACTGTGAATTTAATTTCTGCATATGCGCATTTCGACAACTTATGTCTCTTCAGTGCAGATAAAGTCTAAACGTTTGGAAGACCATAAACTCAATGTTTGTAAAAACTGATAGAGAACAAATAACCAATATGATCTAAATGTAAAGCCAAAGTGATGTTGACATATAATAGTAAGAACAAGAAATACATGTAAATTTTTGATAAAACACTAGAAATTAAGCAGGTTTGTATTTTGTTACATGCAAATGAGTAGTATATAGGGACAGTTCACCGCGCATTTGCGGTGGTGGAGCGTGGTGGAGCCGGAAGAGACGTCACCGGAAGTGACGTAGACCGGAAATGACGTGACCGGAAGCGGAAGTCACGTGACCGGAACACGAAGTGTTTGGGTTGCGCATGCGCAATCGGAAGTAGGTATGTATCTACTGTAAGTAGCCATATTGACCGGAAATGACGTGTTGGAACAACACGTATCTCGCAGGGGTGTGGTTTCACCTTACTACAGCGCGCATGCGCAACCGGAAGTGGGTGTGTATCTACTGTAAGTAGCCATATTGACCGGAAATGACGTGTTGGAACAACACGTGACACCGCAGGGGTGTTGTGTTATCTCATAACATGACGCATGCGCAACCGGAAGTGGGTGTGTATCTACTGTAGGTAGCCATTTTAACCGGAAATGACGTGTTGGAACAACACGTGAGCCCGCAGGGTAGTTGTATGACCTTACTACAATGTACATGCGCGACCAGAAGTGGGCGTAGCCCCATATGTTAACCGGGAGTCGGGTATGTTCACTAGTCGGAACGACTCGGGCATGGTCTTTCGGATGTTTTAATTGTGTTATACCTCTTTTTCAATGGTGTTCATTGTATATTATTCCTTTTTCTTGCATTTTCTCCATAATCTCATCCTTTTCTATTGTTGTTATACCTTTTCAGTCCCTTTTTCAATGTTGTTCTCTGTAATTTTGTCCTTCTTCATCCAATTTCTAGAGTAATATCTAGACGTTGTCATTCAGCAATTGTCATTATATTTCTGTAGGTGTCTTCTATCACGTCCGCGTTGTTCATGGGATATAACTCTTGCTTGTAATTGTCCCGCTTTTTTTTAATTTGTGGGTGTCTTCTATCACGGCCGCGTTCGTCAAAGGGATATAACTCTTGCTACTTATTTCCCGCGCTTTTTTACCTGTTGTTATAGCATTTCACCTTTTTTTCAGTATTGTTCTTTGTATTGTAATCCAATGTTTGACTTAATGTCCTCTTGTCTTACCCTTTTCATTTGTGATTTTCTTATTTTCTACCTAATTACATTATTATCTTTCCTTTTTATTCAATTTTTAGAGTGATTTCCTCTTTCCCGCCCATTTTTGATACTGTCGTCTGCTATTGCCATTTTGTTTTCTTGTTTTACATGATTATTTCCCTTTTTTTATCCAATTCTTAGAGTGATTTCCCTTCTCCTGCCTAATTTCTATACTATCGTCTGCTATTGCTATTTTGTTCCCTATTATATTTATTGATTATCTGCCTTTTCAATCAATTCTTAGAGTTTTGTCCCTTCTTTCTCTAGTAAAATCTGCTATTGCCGTTGTATTATTATTTCCCATTAAATTACATAATTAATTCCTATTATACTACATAATTATCTTCCTTTTCATCCAATTCTTAGAGTTATTTCCCTTTTCCCGCCTTATTTCTATACTTTCGTCTGCTATTGCCGTTGTATTATTCTTTCCCATTATATTGCATAATTAATTCTTATTATATTACATAATTATCTCCCTTTTTCATTCAATTCTTAGCGTGATTTCCTCTTCCCTACCAAATTTCTTTAATAATGTCGTCTGCTATTGGTTTTTTATTATTGTTTCCTATTTTATTTCATAATTATTTCTCCTTTTCATCCAATTCTTAGAGTTATTTCCCCTTACCTGCCTAATATCTATACTGTCTCCTGATAGTTTTAGATTTCCCGCCATTTGTCATCCAATCCTTAGAAGTATTTCCCCTTTGTCGCCATTATTCTATAGTGTCGTCCGCTATTTTTAGCTTTCCCGCCATTTTTCATCCCATTCGTAGAATTATTTCCCCTTTTTCCACATTATTTCATAACCAACTTCCTTTATCTAACAACTAACCCTAACCTAAGTTGCTATGACAACTCTGTATTCATTTATCTTTATATTTGAATGTTATTCTCTTATTTATTTTTAACTATTACAGTTATTTTTTCTTTTTTTTCTATTTTTGAATGTCATACTATTTTTTTTTCATTCAAAATATCGATTACCTTACCCTAACTTTGCTAAGTTCCCCCCTTACCCTGACTTCAAACCCTTAATGATAACCTTAGACCCTATCACTTACATTACACCATAACTCTTACCTTACCCTTACAAAAAACCTAACCCTATTACTAGTATCTTAACCCTAACCTTTAAGTTATTCACACTGACACCAACTCTTAGCCATTAACCTAGACATAAGCACTATCATAATAATCTAGCCGTTACCTAATACTAACACAACGTCGAATCCTAAACTATTCGTACAACCTCGAACTTAACCCTTTTACAAACTTTTTAACCCTAATCTTTAAGCTAATCACCCATTTACTAACAGTGAGCCCTTAACTTAAACACGAGCTCTAACATTATATTCTAACCATAACCTAATAATTACACAACCTCTAATCCTAAACTTGACCCTAACCTCATTTCAACCGTAACATAACCCTTACTGACCCTTTCTTACTCTAATCCAAAACCTAATACTTACTTAAATGGAACCCCTAGTCCTAGTCAAACCCAATTCTACCAATATACATTGTAATTCTAAATCCTAACCCTAAATCTAACTAACCTAATAATAACACAATATATTCCTAAATTGTAAACCTATATTATGCCTAGCCTTATCCTAACCCTATGTCAAGCTTAGCATAACCTTAACACAACCTATTCCTAAGTCGTAAACCAATTTTAAGCCTATTCTTTTAATCTTAACATAACCCTTACACTAACTCTTTCTTATTCTTACTAACCCTTGCTTACCCTAATTCTCACCATAACACAAACGTAACTTTAACCCTAAGTCCTAACCGTTACCTTATACTAGAACTAAGCTAACCTTAACCCTAACCTAACCCTTACCACAATTTAATCTTAAGCTTTCCCTATCACTAACATTTAAACTTACCTTAACCTTTACCTGGAATTTGAGCTCTAAGCCCTTATCCTAACCTAACAATAATTCCGAACCATCCTTTTTACTAACCCTAATCATAATACATAACGATATCTAACATTACTTACCAATACTTAATCTATCCCTAAACCCTAACCTAAGTATTAACAATAATTTAATACTAACACAACCTCACCTCTAACCCTTGAACTATTCCTAAGCTATAACCATAACCTTAACCCTTACCTCATTTCAACATTAACTATACCCTCACTAACCCTTACTTACTCTAAATCTCAACCTAACACTAATTTAACTTTAACCCTAATACTAGCACAATCTCCAATACTTATAGATATCTAAGCCCTAAACCAATTTTGCCCCTTACTTAACCTTGATCCTAGCCCTTATTCCGACCCCTACCTTTATCTTACTAACCCAATTCATAACCCTGAATCTTAAATCCAACCGTAATGATGCATGATATTTTAAACATAACGTTATGATGTATAATTCTAACAGAAACGATTCTTAACATAAAACCCTTATAATGAACGTTACCCCTGCCTAACCTTAACCCAAATGATGAATATAATCCAATCATTAATCCTAAAGATATATGTGATTCTAATCCAAGTGATCTAAATCATACTTAGCCATTAAACTGATTGTGTAACCAAAGCCCTTAATTTTATAACGAATCAATCTCAACTAATCCAAACCCAACTCTAACCTTAAGCCAAGCCTTCTCACCTTTCCCTAACTTTTACCCTAATTCAACCAACTCCTCAACCAACCATACATAAATCCAACTTTAACAATACCAATATACTAACGGTACAACTTCAACCCAACCCTTAGTACCCTAAATTATACTGATAATATAATTCCAAACATAACCTAATTGATATGAAGTATCCTAACCATACCCCAAATAGTGTATTTCTTCTTCCACAAAAGAATGTATGTATTCCTAAGCCTTACATTAACCATAGCCTCAACCCTAAGTCCTACACTTTGGTACTCTAACCATAAACCTAAGCTATGACCTTAACGAACCCTAACTTTAATTTAATCTTCAACAATACCTCTTTCATATATATAACCCAACCCTAGCCCAACTGATATATTTAATGAACTGATGTATGTGTCACTGTGCAGTTCTAAACTGAAATGAAATATGTAAACCTTCACCCAAATAATAACCCTTACCTTAATGATGTATACTAAACCCAGTGATAAAATGATCCAAATGATCTATACGATGCTAACGTTATAACTTATAATGATACCCTAACCTTTAGCTTTCAAACTTTTTTTCAAAAATTATCATTATATTCCTGCTGCTGCTTCTCGTCTACACTTGGATATGTCTGCTGTTGCTGCTGCTGCTGGTGGTGGATTGATAGTCTATTGTGGTGGCGGCGGCGGCGGCGGCGGTGGTGGTGGTGGTGGTGATGGTGGTGGTGGTGATGGTAGGCTATGCCTGGTTGGTGGTGGTGGTGAATTTAAGGTATCTGGGTTGTGGTGGTGGTGGTTGTGGTGGTGGTGGATGGATACTAGTCTGTGGTGGTGGTGGTGATGGGCTTTTCTGGTGGTGGTGAGATACTAGTCTATGGTGGGGGTGGTGATGAAATAATAGTCTATGGTGGTGGTGTTGGCGGGATAATAGTCTGTGGTGGTCGGTGGTTTATCACTTTATTCTTTTGGGGCATAATAATAACAAACCCTGACAATACGTTTTCATTTTCAATTTCATTTAAACAAAATACAGTAACATTCTAATTTTCTGTCTTTACATTAATGTCAATTTAAGTTTTCTGTCTTCAGTGCTGGTTCTTCCGTCACTTAAATGTCTGTCTTCATATCCACTTATTTGGGTTCTGTAGCTACCTTCATCTGTTCTTCAGTTCTGGATCTTTGTCTTCAAACACAGCTATAATCTTTCCAAGTCTCTGCTTTCCATCTTCAAACATTTGATCTAAACTTGATACCGGTTGATACTTAACATACTTCAATAATTTTTAGTACTGCAAACAACTTCGAAACCAACAGTGTCTATTTTCGATGGTATCTTCATACGGTAGGATATACCGACAAGCTTTGTCCACAGTTCCATATTCCCATTGACCTAAAAGGCATACAATATCTGGATGCAGGGGCGTAGGTGACCTCAATACTTTTATCGTTCCTGGAATCCCCCTGTCTTCTTTGATTGTCCATTTTCCTTTACGTGTAGAATATATATCACCCCATGGAAATTTTTCAGCTATCTGTCGTGATAATACATGCGCCTTGATGCAAAGACAATTCACTTGATGAACAATAACATCTACATTTTCTGCTTTCAATAAATCTCCGTCAACAATATTTACACTCATTCTGTCTTTATTGGCTTCAGTCTGCTCTTGTACACCTTTTATATTCTATGTCTATTGTCTCCATAGCTGTAATTCGTCAGTTAATATTTGTAAGACGGCTTCGGATTGGTTAATTTTCCTGCGTTCTGATTGGTCAATCTTTTGTAAATGGCGATTTCTGATCTGTTGAAATCGCTGCAATTTGATTTTGTACACTTTCAATCCACTTTCCCTTATTCTTCTATCAACTGATGATGAGCTGCCCATATCTCTGTTGCTTGATCTTTGTATTCAGCACAATAGGTTTGAGTGAACACATATAATACATATAATCGTCCAGGATTGATGAACCTATCTTCATTCATGGCAAGCACGATCCGCTTGTACACTTCCAGACTGTCCATGACGAACTGAATGAGAACCCCATATAACTATTTTGAAATTTTATCTGACTTCTTATAGCATGGGTAACTCTAACTTAACACTATTCATAATTTAACACTATCTCTATCAATAATTTAAATATAACCCTTACCCAATCTAACCCTAACCCTTACTGTAATCTAAACCTAATTCTAACACTAACCATAATAGAACTCTAATCCTATCTATAATTTCACCCTAACCCTTACCATTATCTAACTCTAACCATAATATAATCCAAATCCTATCTATAAGCTAACTCTAACCCTAATACTATCGATATTCTAACCCTAACCTATCTGTAATCTAACTATAACCCTTACCATAATTTAACCCTAACCCTACGTATAATTAAGCATAACCCTAAGCCTATCTATATTTTAACTGTAACCCTAACCTTACCATAATTTAACCCTAACCCTTTCAACAATCTAAACTTTAACTCTAACCATAATAGAACCCTAAGCCTATCTATAATCTAATTTTAACCCTTACACTAACCATAATTTAAACCTATCCCTACCTATAATTAAACAATAATCCTTACACAATTTGACCCTAACCCTTGCCATAATCTAAACCTAACTCTAACCGTAACCATGATATAGCCATAATCCTATCTATTATCTAACTCCTACCCTAACCTTACCATAATTTAACCCTAACCCTATCTATAATTTAAATGTAACCCTAACCTTATTATAATTCAACTCTAACCCTTACCATAATGTAGCTGTAACCCTATCTATCATTTAACTCTAATCCTAACCCTTACCATAATGTAAACCTAGCTCTAATTCTTACCACAATATAACCTAACCTATCTATAAGCTAACTCTAACCCTAACACTAACCATAATATAACATTAATCCTATCTTTAATCTAACTCTAACCTTATCCACTCTAACCCTAACCCTATCAATTATCTAACCCTAACCATACTCTTATCTTAACCCTGACCCTAGCTATATTCTAACCCTAACCCTATCTGAAATCTAACCCTAATAACTTTAACCTATCTGTTATCTAACCCTAACACACTCTAAGCCAATCCTAACCCTTTCTATTATTCAACTATTATCCGTACTAACCTTAACACTAACCCTTACCCTAGCACTAACACTAACTCTAACCCTAACAATAATTTGACATAATCCTAATAATAGTAGTAGTAATTTGTATTATGTCTCCAACATTAGATAAATTCATTAATATTTGTTCTGAAAAGCACCATGCATCTCTCTTATGTTGGAGACAGAATACAAATTACTACTACTATGATTAGGGTTATGTCAAATTATGGTTAGGGTTAGAGATAGTGTAAGTGCTAGGGTAAGGGTAGTAGCGTTAGTATATTGGTATTGTTAAAGATGGATTTATGCATGGTTGGTTGAGGAGTTGGTTGAATTAGGGTAAAAGTTAGGGAAAGGTGAGAAGGCTTGGCTTAAGGTTAGAGTTGGGTTTGGATTAGTTGAGATTGATTCGTTATAAAATTAAGGGCTTTGGTTACACAATCAGTTTAATGGCTAAGTATGATTTAGATCACTTGGATTAGAATCACATATATCTTTAGGATTAATGATTGGATTATATTCATCATTTGGGTTAAGGTTAGGCAGGGGTAACGTTCATTATAAGGGTTTTATGTTTAGGATCGTTTCTGTTAGAATTATACATCATAACGTTATGTTTAAAATATCATGCATCATTACGGTTGGATCTAAGATTCAGGGTTATGAATTGGGTTAGTAAGATAAAGGTAGGGGTCGGAATAAGGGCTAGGATCAAGGTTAAGTAAGGGGCAAAATTGGTTTAGGGCTTAGATATTTATAAGTGTTGGAGATTGTGCTAGTATTAGGGTTAAAGTTAAATTAGTGTTAGGTTGAGATTTAGAGTAAGTAAGGGTTAGTGAGGGTAGAGTTACTGTTGAAATGAGGTAAGGGTTAAGGTTATGGTTATAGCTTAGGAATAGTTCAAGGGTTAGAGGTGAGGTTGTGTTAGTATTAAATTATTGTTAATACTTAGGTTAGGGTTTAGGGATAGATTAAGTATTGGTAAGTAATGTTAGATATCGTTATGTATTATGATTAGGGTTAGTAAAAAGGATAGTTCGGAATTATTGTTAGGTTAGGATAAGGGCTTAGAGCTCAAATTCCAGGTAAAAGTGATTAAGGTAAGTTTAAATGTTAGTGATAGGGAAAGCTTAAGATTAAATTGTGGTAAGGGTTAGGTTAGGGTTAAGGTTAGTTTAGTTCTAGTATAAGGTAACGGTTAGGACTTAGGGTTAAAGTTACGTTAGTGTTATGGTGAGAAAGGGTTAGTAAGAATAAGAAAGAGTAAGTGTAAGGGTTATGTTAAGATTAAAAGAATAGGCTTAAAATTGGTTTACTACTTAGGAATAGGTTGTGTTAAGGTTATGTTAAGCTTGACATAGGGTTAGGATAAGGCTAGGCATAACATAGGTTTACAATTTAGGAATATATTGTGTTATTATTAGGTTAGTTAGATTTAGGGTTAGGATTAAGAATTAGAATGTAAATTGGTAGAATTAGGTTTGACTAGGACTAGGGGTTCGATTTAAGTAAGTATTAGGTTTTGGATTAGAGTAAGAAAGGGTCAGTAAGGGTAATGTTGCGGTTGAAATGAGGTTAGGGTCAAGTTTAGGATTAGAGGTTGTGTAATTATTAGGTTATGGTTAGAATATAATGTTAGAGCTCGTGTTTAAGTTAAGGGCTCACTGTTATTAAATGGGTGATTAGCATAAAGATTAGGGTTAAAAAGTTAGTAAAAGGGTTAAGTTCGAGGTTGTAAGAATAGTTTAGGATTCGACGTTGTGTTAGTATTAGGTAACGGCTAGATTATTATGATAGTGCTTATGTCTAGGTTAAGGGCTAAGTGTTGGTGTCAGTGTGAATAACTTAAAAGTTATGGTTAAGATACTAGTAATAGGGTTAGGTTTTTGGTAAGGGTAAGGTAAGAGTTATGGTGTAATGTAAGTGATAGGGTCTAAGGTTATCATTAAGGGTTTGAAGTCAGGGTAAGGGGGGAACTTAGCAAAGTTAGGGTAAGGTAATCGATATTTTGAATGAAAAAAAATAGTATGACATTCAACAATAGAAAAAAAGAAAAATAACTGTAATAGTTAGAAATAAATAAGAGAATAACATTCAAATATAAAAATAAATGAATACAGAGTTGTCATAGCAACTTAGGTTAGGATAGTTGTTAGATAAAGGAAGTTGGTTATGAAATAATGTGGAAAAAGGGGAAATAATTCTACGAATTGGATGAAAAATGGCGGGAAAGCTTAAAATAGCAGACGACACTATAGAATTATGGCGACAAAGGGGAAATACTTCTAAGGATTTGATGACAAATGGCGGGAAATCTAAAACTATCAGGCGACTGTATAGATATTAGGCAGGTAAGGGGAAATAACTCTAAGAATTGGATGAAAAGGGGAAATAATTATGAAATAAAATAGGAAACAATAATAAAAAACCAATAGCAGACGACATTATTATAGAAATTTGGTAGGGAAGAGGAAATCAGGCTAAGAATTGAATGAAAAAGGGAGATAATTATGCAATATAATGAGAAATGATAATACAACGGCAATAGCAGACGAAAGTATAGAAATAAGGCTGGAAAAGGGAAATAACTCTAAGAATTGGATGAAAAGGGAGATAATTATGTAATATAATAGGAATTAATTATGTAATATAATGGGAAATAATAATACAACGGCAATAGCAGATTTTACTAGAGAAAGAAGGGACAAAACTCTAAGAATTGATTGAAAAGGCAGATAATCAATAAATATAATAGGGAACAAAATAGCAATAGCAGACGATAGTATAGAAATTAGGCAGGAGAGGGAAAATCACTCTAAAAATTGGATAAAAAAGGGAAATAATCATGTAAAACAAGAAAACAAAATGGCAATAGCAGACGACAGTATCAAAAATGGGCGGGAAAGAGGAAATCACTCTAAAAATTGAATAAAAAGGAAAGATAATAATGTAATTAGGTAGAAAATAAGAAAATCACAAATGAAAAGGGTAAGACAAGAGGACATTAAGTCAAACATTGGATTACAATACAAAGAACAATACTGAAAAAAAAGGTTAAATGCTATTACAACAGGTAAAAAAGCGCGGGAAATAAGTAGCAAGAGTTATATCCCTTTGACGAACGCGGCCGTGATAGAAGACACCCACAAATTAAAAAAAACGCGGGACAATTACAAGCAAGAGTTATGTCCCATGACGAACACGGACTTGATAGAAGACACCTACAGAAATATAATGACAATTGCTGAATGACAACGTCTAGATATTAGTCTAGAAATTGGATGAAAAAGGACAAAATTACAGAGATTGATTGATTGATTGAATAATGTTTAACGTCTGCTCAGCAATATGTCAGCTATATCAAGACGAGAACAAGTTTGTTAATAAATAATCACTTTGGGGTATGGAAATGGCCATGGGACGGGAAATTCTGACTGCCACTGGAAAAGTAGGGTGAAATCGTCAAGGGCGGGGAATTCAGCCTTGTAGCCGATCACCTACGGACCACCCCAAAAAGAGCTTGCTACAAGGGTTCTTTAACGTGCAGGAAGCGTGGCATTTCTTCCAACACGTGGACCTGAGTTTACATCCCATCCGAAAGATGGGTTGTGTATTTATTAATCCCGCAC
This sequence comes from Modiolus philippinarum, assembly GCA_002080025.1. Lineage (NCBI taxonomy): Eukaryota > Metazoa > Mollusca > Bivalvia > Mytilida > Modiolidae > Modiolus > Modiolus philippinarum. Next base: position 13,210 of record MJUU01025059.1, read on the forward strand.
AACCACGGAATGGGTCCTATTTCTATATCCCGGGACCCTCGGGGTCAGCCTCCGTTTAGGAGGGGTCACACCCCGCAAGCCGGAGATACTGGGTCCTATTTCTATATCCCGGGGTTCCCTCGGGGTCCTCTGTTAGGATGGCTCATACTCCAAGCTCAGAGGATGCTGCGGGCCTATTCTTCAGCCGGGACCGCGCACGGCGGCAAAAATTACAGAGAACAACATTGAAAAAGTTACTGAAAAGGTATAACAACAATAGAAAAGGGTGGGATTATGGAGAAAATGAAAGAAAAAGAAATAATATACAATGAACACCATTGAAAAATAAAATTGTACAAAACATTCTTTTTGAAAGGAATATTCGTAATTTTAAATTCACGACAAGGTTTTTTTGACATATACTCCAAAACAGGAAATATTCAATGTAAACTTATTGCACAATGATTATTCATAGTTAAAATTAATAGTACACACGGACACAACATTTTTGACAATAACCATACTGTACATTTTTGTGACTTCTTGTGCAATGCTAATCCGTGGACACCGTTTGCACGACTTAAATGAGATTGGGCGTTCAAAAGAAATGGTGGGTTAAATCGGTTATATCTCTATCAGCTTATAAATATGTTTCGGTATATTTTTTTTTTAAATAATTTGATGAGATCTGCAATGGTAAGAGATAAGTTGTCGAAATGCATATATACAGAAACTAAATTAACAGTAACGTCGATATTTTGTTATTTTTTTGGCATTCCAAATACCCCTTCCAGTGCGGTAGTGTCCGGTAGCAAGTCAACAGTAATTATTGTCATTGAAAGGTTGTAGACAGTTAAAAGAAACGACCATCCCAATACTAAATTAAAAAAAAAGAATCTCGAAGCAGAGTTCAGACCAAAGCGTCAAATTTTTCCACAAGGGACTGATATCTATCTTTTTTAATGATCGTATGAGACGTAATTTTTTTATTAATAAGGCGGTCACGGAGATAAATATGTCTAATAAAATAAGAAAGTCTTTACAACTTGTGCTAGCTCTCGAGGAAAGAATCAACTGTGAAACATACAAGCATCGTTTAATTTCGGCATCGAGTAATTGTTCTACTACTAACTTGCCCATCCATTTAACCAGTGTACTTTCTTGTATAAAGGAGTTATTATAAAATATTGTGAAAAAACTTATCAAAACTCTGGTGTCAATTACTTTTGGAGTGTAAAAACCCTATTGAAGTTTTAGATAAATAGATCAATACAAAAAGCAGTTTCATCTATCGACAGTTATGATTTTTCTACACTTTATACAACGCCTCCAGATAATTTGAATAAATCTAAATTGGGACAGTTGATTAAATGGTCTTTTAAATTTTCTGGACTACAGTTTATTTGTTGTAACAAAAAGCAAGGATTCTTTTCTAATATTACTTACAAAAATCATTCCTCTTGGGCGTGTGATGATACGGTTAAAGCACTTAATCTTTTGCTTGACAACATTTTTGTTCGTTTTGGCAACATTTTTTAACAACAGGTCATTGGAATTCCCATGGGTACAAATTATGCACCTCTCATTGCAGATCTTTTTCTTTTCTGTTACGAACGTGACTTCATGAAATAATTACAAAATGGGACGATACAAAAAAGTGATTAACTTATCTCTATTTTCAATTATAACAGGAGGTATATTGACGATATCCTTACTATTGACAATCCCCAGTTTTTAGATTATGTCGACATCATTTACCCACAACAACTGAAAGTTATTAAAGCTAATAATGATTCTAAAAATTGCCCTTTTCTGGATCTAACTATCATCGTTGACTCTGGTAAAATAAAAACTAAAATATACGATAAAAGGGATGATTTTAATTTCAGTATTACTAATTTCCCTTTTCTTGACGGCGACGTTCCTCTAGCCCCATCCTAAGGAGTTTATATTTCTAAACTGGTACGATTCGACCGCGTTTGTTCTACTCTTTACGACTTAAATGAACGTAACCTTACTATCACTTCAAAAGTTTTGCAGCAAGGTTACAGATTTCATAAATTGTTAAATACATTTAAAAAGTTTTATCGAAGATATGAACATTTGATATCTAAATATAATGTCACTCGCAAACAGCTTATTTCTAAGGGCATTCCCCATCCTCGATTTTACGGAAATGTTAGAAAATGCCAGAAACTTATTAAAAATCCAGGAAAAACTGGGACGTAACTTACATTCTTTACGCAATAGGGGATATCGACTGGATATTCTGCACGTGTCCGTTAAATTAGCTTTGGGATCCAGTGACCTGAGGATTTTACACACATACTGGCCTCTCACTGATACTGCCGATGTCTACTGAAATACATGATGATTCTTGACCAAACCCATTGGGAGCTTTGAATTTGATTTTTCTACTGTAGTGCGACAGTGTATTACCAGCAGACTAGGCTCCTTGAGCTAGCCGGCAGTTTAGCGGCGAACACTCCTTGACACATCTTTCAAAATTACGTTTTGTTCCCCTACTTTTCTTGTCAAGATTGTGGTCATGGAGTTAGTAGTCTACCTGTATGGGTTTTATT
>MJUU01025060.1:9038-38359 GCA_002080025.1 Modiolus philippinarum
GTGGATTTTCTTCCACCTAAGACCTGTTTCACCAATGATAACTTCCCATTTTTGTTCTGTCGGTGGCCTTAGTTGATATATGTTCAAGACATTATACATATCTTTTTATCCCTTTTTAGAAAGAAAAAATATTTGAATGTTAAAAGGAACAACTGGTCCAGGCAGATTGCTTGATAAAAAATAGTTCTGAGAATTCAGCCATTTTTTAATTGCATTGACTATACCATGATATAGGACAAAATTTGTATTTACGCCATACATTTCTTTGAATGTTTGAAATGACATAAAGTTCCCATTTATATCTATCAAATCCCTAATTAGCCAAACACCTTTTTAGCCCAATTTCTATAGAATACAGTCCTATCTCCGACTTTGATATGTTGATTTCTCCATATCTGACAACAGATCGTCCAGTTTGATTTTTTGGCTCATAGAATAACTTAAGCTCCTTCCAACCTCATTCCAAAATTTGTTTCCTACATTCTTTTCTTGTCCTGAAAAAGCTAATTCATCCAATTTAATATTTTCCGAAGTAATAAATAAATTAACCCATTTTGAGTTTGAACCAAGCAGTCTCCTTATCCATGTTAATTTTAGCCCTTTAATAAAAGCTGATATATTTATCATCTTCAAACCACCTTTGAAATATTCTTGACATATAAGACGTCTGTTTATTTTGTCAGGTTTGGAGTCCCATATGAAAGAGAATAATAAATTAGACAAATATTTTATCCATTTTTCATCTGGATCTGAAATCGACAAAAACAAATGATTCAATTTTGAAATAATCAATGTTTTAACGAGTGTAATCTTTCCTAATGGAGATAATGGTTGTCTAGACCATATTTTTATAGTATTTTCAATTTCCTTTAGCTTTGGAGTGTAATTTTGTAAAGGAATATCATCTGAATTTACAGAAAAAATAATTCCAAAACTTACTGGAGCCCCATTTCAATCCCCACTTGATACAGATAGAGTCTTGACTGTATTTTTTACTGCCAATCCAAATAACATTAGTTTTGTCAAAGTTGATTTTTGAACCCGAAATATCTGCAAACAACTGAAGGATTCGGAGAGATGCATCCAGTAATGTTGGGGAACCATCTAATATTGAACTTGTGTCATCAGCATACTGTGACATGATAAATTCAGTATCATGTATACATATACCTTTGATATCTTTATCTTTTTTTTTATAAGTAATCCCAAAATTTCAGCACATAATAAGAATATATATGGTGATAAAGGTCACCCTGTTGACAACCTCTTTCAATAGTAAATAAATCTGAAAGACAACAATTTTGGGTGACTGACGAGGATATGTTATTAAACAAAGTTTTTAACCATCAAATTATAGATTCTCCAAAGTTAAAATATTGCAAAAGTTCAAAGAGAAAATTCCAAGATATAGAGTCAAATGCTTTTTCAAAATCAATTAATAGAAGGATTCCTGGAATATTATGCTCTTCAGTAAAGTGTAAAATATTATAGATGAGGCGAATATTTTCACCAATATATCTACCGGGAAAGAAATCTGTCTGATCTGAGCTTACTAAATGTGATAAGACAGATTTAATCCTTTCAGCAATACAACTGGAAGCCATTTGATATGTAGTATTTAGAAGACTTATTGGTCTCCAGTTTTTCATATACTGTTTTGGCTTACCTTCTTTTGGAAGGCAAGTTATAATCCCCTGTTTCTGAATGATAGACATTTCTCCCTGCCGGTAACCAAAATTTATTGACCGCAACACATATTTGCCAATGTCAATCCAGAAGAATTAAAAAAAATTCTACTGAAAAACCATCCGACCCAGGACTTTTATTGTTTTTCATTCGTTTAAGAGCTGAAGTCAACTCTGTATATCTAATCTCTCCTTCTAAAGAAGCTTTTTGAATTTCACTTAATTTAGGAACATCATTATATGGAAGAATGTTTTCAAGATTTACAGATATAATATGCTCTTGTTTCCCATATAATTTCATATAAAAATTCTTTGCTTCATCTAGAATACACTTTTGCTCAACAATTTATGAGCCATCATCTGCAATTAGCTTTGGTATAGTTTTATTGACAAAGTTTGTGTTTTCCAAATTGCAGAAGAAGTTAGTTGGTTTATCAGCTTCTTCAGACCACTGTGCTCGAGACCTTATATATTGACCCCTGATTTTATCTTTACGAATAATTCTTAATTCTGTTTTCTTTATTTCTAAAATATCTAAATCTTCACTATTTTGAATATTTCCCTCTAAATTCCGAATTTCAGAGATGAGTTCCTGTTCTAATTTTGTACTTTCCCTCTTCTTATATGAAGCATAATAAAAAGTCTTTCCCCTGATTTCCATCAACAAAGTTTCTAAAAATAACTGATCATCGATGGTAAAGTTAATATCTGAATTATCAATGTTTCCCAAATTTTCATGGTTATAAACAAGAGCAGCATACTGTATTTTAACTTTACTAATAACTTCCTTGATAATGTCAACATAATCTTTGTCATAGAGAAGTGAATTGTTAAACTTCCACAATCCCTTACCTTTTTGGAAATCATTAACTTTGAAATCAAGAATGACCGGAGAGTGATCCAGTCTGTAGCTATTATCTATACTTACCGCACAGATGTTTTGAAAAAAGTTTCTGATACAAGGGAAAAAATCTAAACGAGCTTGTTTTATAGGCGTTCTTTTTCGCCATGTATATCATTTCTCATTTGGATAAAATTCCCTATAAGGATCAATCAAATTATACAATTCTTTTAACTCAGAAACTTTGTTTCCTGATCTAGGATTATTTATATTAATATAGTTAAAAGTATGCATTTCAAAATCTTGAACAAGATTAAAATCACCTGCAATCAAAATTGACTGGTTTTCGAAAGTGTCTATCATCTCAGAAACTTTTCAAAAAAAAAGAAGGATTATCATTATTAGGCCCATATATATTTATTAATGTTAAACGTTTCCCTTCACTGTTATATCCAAACCAAGGAGGTTTCCATCCTCATCATTCTTATATTTATGAATTTTAAATTCCAAATTATTACTGATAAGAATGGCCACCCCCTTTGATTGGATGCATTAGAGCTGAAAATACATTCCCCTCCCCATTGGTTTCTAATTAAACTCTCTTCTCCTTCTGTAAAGTGTGTATCTTGAAGTAAGTGTATATTACATTGTTTTAACTTCAAATAACTGAACACATCTCTCCTTTTCTCAGCAGAATTAAGACCCTGACAGTTGTATGACATAATTTTAAAATTATAATTTGCCATTTAAAAAACAGTAATATTTCATTTTGATAACATTTTGAAAGAAAAAACATGTATATAGTACCCATGTACTAATACAATTCATGTGATGCATAAAAAAAGCCACACAACTGCCAAAGAACTTGTTACTTTAAAAATATATATCTGTAGAAGGAGTATCATCATTTTCATTTCAGGATATTCAGTAGTTTCATACCAATAATGATTTTCTAAGTCCATCTGTGTCAAGGGTTCTTTATATATGCACTGTATTTTAATAAAAACAAAAAGTAAACAAAAAAGCAAACAAAAATTAAAAACAAATAAGGTTGTCATAATAAGAGACACTCACCATTGTTCCCGGTTTCCATGGAAATCGGGTACTAGAATGGTTCGCTGCAAGCATGTCTGCAGAAACGAAAACAAAGCTTGCTCATTGGTCAGAAGTTCCCGCGTAATACTGGTGCTAAATGATGTGCGTCGTCTCCGTAATCCCGCTGATTTGCACAACGATATAAACCATTCGAGGATACATTGGAAAAACTTACTTAACTATAAACTGATTGCCTCATATATGTTTACATTGTCATTGCCTTCAATGTAATCAGTTTGCGAAATACAACCATGGACAAGTAAGGGACGACAAATACCCAAACTAGCTATATTGGAGTCAACTGGTATAGGGAAAGGCAATCGTTTCTTTATTCCCGGTTGCCATGGTAGCTTTAGGAATCCGTCAATCTGTATTTTAAAAAGGTCGGAATCTGATCCGATCAGCAGATTTCCTCTGGTATTATTATCTATCCTGAGGGCTTCCGATATGGAAATGTGCATAATTTTATATCTACGGTTCCGAACACTAAAGAAACTGTTTTGTCGCAGCTTTAAACCAACGATTGTTTGAATATTTCATAAAATATCGTTTAACAGGTTGAAATTTAATATTTTGATATAAAGCATTTTTTACAATTTATAAATGTATCCATATACACGGGTATGGATTCGTTGCTCTTAGGGATGCCAGTATATTTGTAAAACTAATTGTTGTATATATTTGTCAATAAATGTAGACAATACAATACAACGAGGTGAGCTTAGCAGGATGTAGTACATTTTATCCCAAATTGAACAATCACTCCAGTTATTTAATTCTTTGTTACATATATATATGCCCAAAAAATGTATTGATGGCTATAAACCGGGAAGCTTTTCAAAAAAGCTTAACTTGTAATTCTAGGTTGTTTTGTGTTCTAAGGGAAGTAACTCAAAACTGAAATGAAAGACAGGCATTGAATACTGACATGGTTTATTTTAAAGTATTAACTTGGAGACAATTTATTATCAGTTATTTAGCTGAGTATCTCTTGTATTACTCTTAAATATATTTACATACTGTAAGTATATAGTTCATACACTGACACTGAAATTAAAGAATCATAATATGTTCATACATATGGCAAAAAAAGAATACATCACAAAAGTAGCACCCTATGCAACAGTCTATTGCTCCTTGGCTCACTTCTCTGATCCAGTCTGGTTTGTCATCACAATAGTTATATATATGAAAAAACATTTTATACTTTATGGTTAAGGCTATTCAGTAATTAACATTTTGAAATAATAATTACCTTACATCAAACATTTATGAGATACATTTTTTATTTCTCAATCAAAGATTATGTACCATATTATTTGAAATAATTTTCAGCGCTTGAGTCACCTTTTCTTAAGTTCTCAGTGATCGCTTATCAATAATGGGATAATGAAGCTTCTTAAACATGCAGATTAAAGAAAAAAGGTGTTACTGTTTCAAAAAAGAAAAAAAAAGGAAAAAAAAATTCTAATGTCAGTTTTATTTGTGCAAGTGTAAAAACTTTCACTACGGTAAAGTATTAACTCATATAAGTCAATGATATTAAACAGTGAAAATACGTCTTCAAATTGACCAGTTCATAATAAGTTTCTATTTAATTTATTTTAAGCACTTTGAAGAATTTGGCAGAGTGAGGAAATACAAGACTGGGGGGGGGGGGGGATTACACTGGTGTGTATTGTATTGTGTTGAGATAATATTAGCGACTATTTTAAAGAAGCATATATACGTACATATATCTCTATCATGTGACACGTGCAAGTATATACATACAAAATTTACATATAAAGCAAGCAATCATGCAAGCAAGCAAGCAAATGCAAATAAAAATATCGTAAGTTAGCAAAATTAAGCTCAAAATTTCAGCATTAATGCAACATCATGAGCAAAAATCATAAGCAAGCATAAAAGCATATAAACAAGCATACACAAAAGCTTAATTTTGTATTCAATAAGTACATCATAAAAGCATAAGCATATAGCATTCAAAATCAAATAATACTGGAACACAAGAATAAAGAAGAAAAAGAAAAACAACAAAAGGAATAAATCATAAGCATGTAATAATAAAATTGTACAACTCAAATTCATAAGGAGGCTCGCACTCAAGTTTTAAAATAAGTGAGATTCGTTTCAAAGTTGGGAAATGAACCCCTCTTGATTTTTCATAGGTTTGACATAAGGAATGTTTCACCATGAATGAATATGACAAAATACAAAGAACTTAATAAAATTTTATTACAATTCTTATAGTTGTGCATAAAATAGGATTATTAATACAAATGGGGGTTCAGGGCAGAACATTATTTTGCTTTTAAATGGATAACACAAGAGGAGTCTAAAAGCTCAACATAAATAAAAATAAAACGAGTAGCAAGCCTCCCTAATATGAACTAAAGGCAGAAAATAACACAAAATATATACATAAGCAACTTTATATGCTTCAAATCATTAAACAATTAAGGTTTGATTGGGGAAATACTTACACTATCTCCGATTTTATTTAAAGTTCTGAAATATAGAAGAATTGATTTTAATTTCCAACGTATATTGATACAAGTAAATGATTCATATATACATTTTAATCTGAAAAAATTAAAGCATAAAATGTTAAACTTAACTTACAGTTATGAGGATTTATTATTCAGTAAGCAATAGTTTGGCTTGAATACCTCTAAATTCCGTAAGGGGATTACCTTATCAAATTTGTACAAATTTATTTGAGAATATAGGTGCATAGGCTCATAACAAGTAGCGGTATGTAGTAATCTAACAAGACTTTTTAAAAAAAGATTTTCTATATAGTTTCGAGATTATCTCTGGACATGAAAAAAGCAAATTATCCAGGCTATGCAGTAATTATGTGGTTTTCGGTCATATACTAGTAAATAGAGCTACATGTACGTGATCATATTTATGATAGTTTCATCCTAATGACTAAAATATATGTAGATCAGTTTCCTGGTCTAAATGACCATTTGTCACCACTCTTCAAGCGTGTTTCAAGAATCATTTTACAGCCATCATCACGTATACGAGTTTGAAGTCTTTCTTCTTTGCGTATTGTATATGCCATCTGAGCTAGTTTATGTCGTTGTTCTTTCATAACTGGCGGGAGATCATCAACTACTCTTAACTTTTGTCCGACAAGCCTTGAACAATTTTGTTTAACCAGTTGTTTATCTTCAAAGTGTAAGAATCTTACAATAATAGGACGAGGACCTTTTGTTTGGCTCGGTATACGATGAGCATTTGCGAAAGGGATAGTTGCTACCTTCTGTCTGTCAATTCTCAACGATTTTATAAAAAAAATCTCTGACAGTACTATACGTGTTTTCCTGTGTGTTACTCTCGTCTATTCCGTAAATAAGAATGTTGTATTTCCTTTCATGTTTTTCCAGTAGTATATGTTTTTCATTTAGACTTTGTAACTGTTTTTCAATTTCTTTTTTCTGGTTTTCTAATTGTTCATTCTCAATGGACATTATTTGCAAGTCCATAGCCTGTATCCCCTTTTCCAATTCTGTATAATCTCTCCTCAAATCACCAACTTCTGATTTCAAATCAGTTTGCTGTCTTTCAAGTGTTGCCACATTTACTTTAACTTCATTTATCATAGAACACAGTTTATGATGGACCTGGTCCAATTTACTCGAAAAGTCGCTTACCTTTTCATCTACACCCAAAATCAACTGCTTTATTTCATCAGACGTTGCCATAACAGGTTATAATCGCCAGCTATAGTAAAACACAGTAAATCACAGTGTCTATATTTTCAAAAGCTGTTTCGTAGCTTCTCAATGATCATTGGCAATGTTTACGTTTTTGTATTTCGCATCCTAATACTCATATATGCACAACAGGACACTTTTATGAATATTAACATACCGTCAACACAGCTTTCTACATGTTGATATTGTTAATGTTATATATTTTCCCATCTACCCCTTCATTTTGGCGAGTTTTTGTCTAAATTTTATATGCTAAGGAAAAAATTCATAGGCGCCGCCATGACAGGGGAGACATAAGTTGTCAAAATGCGCATATGCATGAGGGAGACACTCCTTAGTTTAAAAAAATATGTAAAATTTAGATATTGCAATTTTCATTAAAATCGGTTTCAGGTCAGCACGGAAGTACTGACTACTGGGTTGTTGAAATAACAAAATATGAACAACAAATCACCGAAGTGACTGTTAATCTACTTTCTGAATTTCGAGAACATATGTCTCATCAGTGAAGATGAAACAAAAATACTGAAGATCCAGGAATTAAGATGTACAATGCTGATAGAGAGCAAATAATCGGGTCCAATCATAAAGCCAAATTAATCTGAGAACAGAAATTTGCATGAGGGAGATACTCCTTTGTTTTAAAAAAATATAATTCTGATATTGCAAGTTTCAAAATAATAGGTTTTTGGGAAAGCACCGAAGTACTGACCCAGTTGTTAAAGAATGTTTTGCATTATAAATCATTTAATCAGCAGGTTTTTTTTTTTAACCGGCTGAATATTTTGGCCGAACTACTCGAATCAATGCCAATCTTCAATGTAGCAGCGATATTCTATCGTTCCTTGGAGCTTTCAGGACGTCACAATGTGAAAACATGAACAATCTGCAGAATATATATCAGCGACCAAGTTTCTATACTTTTTCTGACGTCTATTTTATCTATTTGCGTAATTATGACTATGGTTTGAATAATTAATCGAAAAGAGCAAAATGTAAAAATGATAATTTTTGTCCGTATGATTTCATGTGAAAACTTGAAAAATTACTGCCCTTGAAACGTTGGGAGAATTGCATGTTAGGTTTAACTTCTGATATACCCATGTCAACATTCGCGGAGGTGGTCGGCAGGCAGATATATCCACAGGGAAGATGATAAATTACAATATAACAGCTTTCAAAATTCAGATAACTTGTTTATCTTTTTTTTTCCTATTTCAATGTAGAATCTTTTGATAAGGATTGTGTCAAATTCTCTCAAAGTTGCGTGGGAAATTCCTACATTGATGGCCTTTATTCTTTTCGACAATTACCTCTTCATTACTTCCATTTTTCTTCCCAATTCTTGGTACTTTTAAGACGTCATAATGTTGAATAAAATGATGGTTCTGCAAAAGTCACCCTCGACTTTGTTTCCATAGTCTGTGGTGGGGTAATTCGAATACAAATTTAAAAAAAAAGCAAATATAATAGATGGTTTCATTTAATTAGATTTTATTTCTTGAGAAACGGAATCAGTTGAAGGACTTCGCGATAAGTCCAGGCCAGCTTCTTGGTTAGCCGGATACGGCTTTGCGGAAGTTCTCTGCAGGCTGAGTTACCCGTAGTGAAAAACGGTTTCTTTGTCCTTGGATTATTCGTTTTGGATTGACTTACTTCTCTTTGACAACTAGTGACAGCATATTAAGTTTGAAATTGTAAATGACCATATGGATATGGAGGAGGGGACTTGAACATACAAACAGGAAACTTGGTACTTGATTTTTTCGAGCAATGAAATGTTTTTTTTTTAAATAATTTTAATCATAGAGTTTGATATCGAATTTTATCTTTTAATTTCCTTCTTTACTTTGTTCTTAAAACAAAGAGGCATTAAGAGATATGAAGTAAATGCACATAAGATAAAATATTTACAAATAAATGAACAAATAAAACAATGGAACAACGATCTTTATTGTTCTTCATCTTATAGTCACCATGACCTATTTATTAACTCAATAATTAGTCTTGTGTATCTTTGACTTAAATTGGTATGTAAACGAAAATCGAAGCAAAAAGCAGGAACAAGGGGAAAGTCTTAAATCAAAATCCGAAAACATGGAAAATCATATCTGCCCCTAATAACATCATTTTCTATTTGAAAATAATTACGTAAATTGTTTAAAGATAGAACTGAGCATCGGTAATTACCATGACAATCCAACTCACACAGCTACTACTCTGTGTAAGGAGAAATCGTTACAGCACAATAAATCTGTTATGCTTTCTATTTCGATTTCCACCCAGGATGAAGACACGGATCTCTCCCATTCGGGTACCAAAATTATATAAATACCCTTACAAACAGCGATAAATGTTCTACAAAGCCTATACCCAAGTTGTTATCCTCCATCTTGACAGCTGTAATGGATGGCCTTATATTGTGATACTTGCTTTTCAAAATGCCATGTAAATGAATTTTGGAATATTGGAGAAAAAAAAAACGATTCACTAAACATTTTAACTTCTAGATCATTATCTCACTGTAACATCATTGAAACGTTCGACTTCTCCCCATTTGATACTACAATTTCTCATAGACAACTTAAGCCTCGACAAAAAGAGTTTCTCCCGTAAGAACACTGAACGAGGATAAAGGTACATTGTGGTTGGTAGAAAACAAACTTACTTTCGGAAAAATGACTCTGCATCGGAGAAAAAAACATACATGGGAAAATTGACATGGGTGTTGGATTGCTCGTCATCAAGCAATGAATTCCGCTCATTTCGATGCTAGGGGCCGTCTTGGCCTTACTTTGAGATATAAGCAATGCTCATTGTTGAAGGCCTTATGGTGACTTCAAGATGAACAAAAAAAAGCATTGTTCCATGGCTTTGATTTACCATGTATTTGTATAGACTTTGTCTCATGTGCAACATTTCCATATCCCTTCGTTGATTAATTTACGCTAGAATTTGTCTGTCATGCGGTGTGCACTCCGTGAAAAGAATCTGCGAGAGATATATGTTCTGTATATATTTTATTAATGGTAATTGTTCTTGAAAAAAAATTCTCATATGGATGCACTATCTTACAGTCTCATCTATTGACTGTTATGATTTTTCTACATTTTATACTACCCTTCCACATAATTTGATTGATTCCAAGTTGGGACAACTTATTAAATTTTCTTTTAAATTTTCTGTTCTGCAGTTCATTTGCTCAAACAAACAGCAAGGATTCTTATCTAATATAACCTTTTATAATCATTGTTCCTGGACATGTGATGATATGATTAATGTACTCAATCTTTTGCTGGACAAAAGTTTTGTTCGTTTTTGCAACACTATTTATCAACAGGTCATAGGTATTCCCATGGGTACAAATTGTACAACTCTCATTGCAGATTTTTTTTCCTTTTCTGTTACGAACGAGATTTCATGAAAAAACTTCAAAACGGAACCATACCTAACAGTGATAAACTTATTTCTATTTTCAATGATAACAGCAGGTACATTGACGATATCCTTACTATTGATAATCCCCAGTTTTTAGAATATGCAGATATTATTTATCAACAACTGAAATTAAATAAAGCTAACACTGATTCCAAATGCTGCTCTTTTCTGGAACTGACTATCATTATTGACTCTGGTGAAATCAAAACCAAAATATATGATAAAAGGGATGATTTTTATTTCACTATTACTAATTTCCCTTTTCTTTACGGCGGTGTATATCTCTCAACTGGTACGATTCGCACGAGTTTGTTCTACTCTTGATGATTTCAATGAACGTAACCGTACTATCACAACCAAATTTTTGCTATAGGGTTACAGATTTCATAAGTTGTTGAATACATTTAAGAAGTTTTGTAATAGATATGAACCTGTTATATCTAAATATGGCGTAAGTTGTAATCAGCTTATTACTATGGGCATTTCTAGTCTTCAATTTTACGGAAATGTTGTTAAAAATGCCAGAAACTGATTGGAAATCCAGAAAAGCTGGGATGTAACTTACATTCTTTACGTAATAGGGGATATCGGCAAGATATTCTGCTTGCATTCGTTAAATTAGTGACATGAAATTTTGCACACATACTGGCCTCTCACTGATACTGCCGATGTCTGCTGAAATTTATGATGACTCTTGACCAAACCCTTCGGGAAGTTTTGAGTTTGATTTTTCTTTCTTAGTGCGACAGTGTTCTACCAGCAGACTAGGATCCTTGAGCTAGCCGACAGTTAAGCGGCGAGCACACCTTGACTCATCTTTCAAAATTACATATTGTCTTTTTCTCTCGTTTCAAGATTGTGGTCATGGAGTTAGTAGTCTATCTGTATTGGGTTTCATTCGTATATTTTTATATTATAGGGAAACAGGACAGATAAAGGGGAGGTTTGGGTACCCATAAACCGGTTTAACCATACCGCTGGCTTTTGCTAGTGCCGGTACCAAGTCCGCCTGTCCCGAGTTCCTATCATCGTCTACGTTTGTCTTTTGTCTTATACTTGTTTTTCTTGTGTTGTTCCCTTGCAAATTGTTGCATGTATATATTAAGGAATTGTAGGCGTTTCCTGTTATCCATTTTTTAACATTTAAAAGTTTGGCATTTTTATTTTTTGTAATGTGAAATTGTTATTCTGACCCTATGTTTATTGTGCTCACAACTCACGATTTTATCACGTCAAGTTTTCTTACTTTTGCCTCGATGAGTGCCCTGTGGTTGTTTAAGTGTTGTGATTGTCTTCAGTTGGTATTTTTGTCGGGCAACAGATGACAGCGATTATAAGAACACTTTGTCAGTTAATATTATATTTAATATTAATTAATATTATGTGACGATACTGCGTTCATAGGTAAATTGACATGGGTGTGCCATTGTTCAACATCTAAAACCGTTACTAGGGGGTGTCTTGAACTTTCTATGAGGTATGAGCAAAGTTCATTGTTGAAGGCTTCAGGATGACATCAGGATGAAGAACAACAAAAAAGCGTTGTTCTATTAATTGGTATTCCCAAGTTGATGTAGAGACTATGTCTCAAGTACATTTACTCCATATCCCTTTATTACAGAAGATGAAATGTTTAAAAATGTTAGAATTAATGCAGAAAAGATAACAGTAAACACTTACAATGACCCACAATTACAATAACATGCCACAAACTACCGGATAACAAGAAAAATGACAAACACAAACAACGATAAGAACTTGTCATAGCCGTACTTGGTACCGGCACTCTAGCGTTAATCCGGTTTATGGGTACACAAATCTCCCCTCTCTCAATCCTGTTTCCCTATTGTATGATAAAAATACAAATAAAATCCAATAAGTAGACTACTAACGCCAAGTTCATCTTCTTGAGAAGGAAAGAATAACACAAAACTAAATTTAGACAGATGGGTCAAGGAGTGCTCGCCGCTAAACCGTCGGCTAGCTCAAAGAGACTAGTCTGCTGGTAAAACAGTGTCGCAGTACGTTATAAATCAAATTTAAAACATCCCGAAGGGTTTGTAAAGAATCATCATGAATTTTAGTAGACATTGGCAGTATCAGTGAGAAGACTGTATACCTGTAAAATCTTCAGGTTATTGGTTATCATGAGAGCGAATCATTCGCACTACTTGAAATACATACACCCCGTATGATGTAGTTACATGAACATCTCCTTTAAGAAAACGAAAATTAGTAATAGTGATATCAAAATCATCCCTTTTATCATAGATTTTAGTTTTAATTTACCAGAGTCAACTAGTTATATTGAGAAATGGTCAGTATTCAGAACTATTGTTTGATTTATTAAGTTTCAGTTCTGATGGGTATATGAGGTTTTAAGTTTCAGTTCTTATGGGTATATGAGGTTGACATAATCTGAAAACTGGGGATTGTCAATTTTACGGATATTGTCAATAAACCTGCTGTTTTCGTTGAAAATTGAAATAAGTTGATCACTGTTTTGTACGGTTTCATACTGACTTTTTTCATAAAGTTCCGTTCGTAACAGAACAGAAAAACATCTGCAATGAAAGATGCACAGTTTGTTTCCATAGGAATTACAATTACCTTTTGATAATCAATTTTGCCAAAAGGAAAAGAATGTTGTCAAGCAAAAGGTTCAGTGTCTTAATCATGTCATCGCAAGTCCATTAACAATGATTTTTGTAAGTGATATTGAGAAGAATCATTGCTTTATATCACAACAAATGAACTGCAGACAAGAAAATTTGAAAGTTGTCCCAATTTTATTCAATCAATTTATGTGGAAGGTCTGTAAAAAGTGTAGAAAACTCATAACTGTCAATTTATCTAATACTTAAATGGATTTTTTACACTCCAAAAGTAATTTACACCATAGTTTTCATAAGTTTTTTTGACAGTATTTGAGAACTTACTCTCAGGTGAATGCACTTGTTAAATGGATGGATAAATTCGTGGTACAACAATTACTCGATGGTAAAATAAAACGATGTTCGTAGGGATTTTTGTGGAGATTACGAACCCAGTACATATAAGGCCAGGTCTTATCATTGGGTGGAACTTTGGGCATTTTTGTATTGTTGAAGTGATTTTTGGATAATGTTTTTCATAAAAAATTAGGGCTTTCGAAAGGGTTAGAGTTATATTGAATGTCTTTCAAAAACAAAAATATTGTCGGAGGCTTTGTTGACTGGTGCAAACACATACATGTATATGATAAGATCTCTTGATTTTAATTTAATATGTTTACAGACTGCTTAGGCGGCGACTCTTTATAATTATCGTTATAAAAGTTTATTCATTTTAGTGATTGTTGTAATCATTTTATCTTTGAACATATTCAGTGCGTGTTTGTCTGCAATTTGTCGTTTGCATCATTTTATATACTAAATGCGTCATTAATATAATGAAAACATGCTTGCTAGTTTATTTTCGAAGGTGGGTGATATTAAGATCTCTTTCAAAAGATTTTTCTAACTTCTTTATCATCGATGATGTTCAAGTTCCCCGTTAATATATGTCTGCACGGGTCATAGTGATATGGCGAGGTGGAACAGTCTCAGCTTCTTCTCAAAAGTAGCATCACAAGGAAAAAGTTAAAAAAACCTTTTAGTAGGCTTTTTGTAGGAGAAAGAAATGACAGGCGTGTTCTTGTTGTTAAAATATACGGGAACAATATTTTGGGCCCGAAAAATGCCTGAGATGTCGACTAAATCAATTCTCTTCTTTATATATCTTATTTAAATAATCAAATGTTCATCAGGTTTAGCGAGTCCCGGATAAAGCCGATGAAAGCAGAAAGCGTCAACATTTTTGAACATAGAGACGTGATCCACTTCTTCTGTCGAATCGATGTAAGAATGCGTTGTCCTTGATCTTAAATTAATAAAAAGGAATGCTTTAGGTATTCTTACGGCATGTACCAATGATAAACAAACGAATCTAGACAGCCAAATCCCGCTGTCACTTTTATTGGTGTCTGTGACTCAATATACATGTATATCAGTAGAAGGCATGTAGAATCACTTGTTTTACGTGCTGGACGAAATGAACCAATACCAATACCAATGGCAATACATCAGAGACTACCACGAAAAAGAAGGTAATCTTATCGATTATGATAACATAAAGAAGAATCCCAGATTGAGATAGCTTCTGTGGTAAATTCGGACAAATGTAACCTACACCAAATGAAATACGTTTGTGATCCAGCATAATATTTCGACATGCTAACCAATGACCAGATTCTCGTCATGGGTATTAATTTCGTCAGCGATGAGATGGTGGAAATGAGATATCAGTATTAAGATGAATTCGTCGAAGACTGAGTGTCATAGCCGCTTATGCCACTGCTCATGCAAGACTTAAGCTTTACAGTTACCCGGAGAAGTAAAGCATCCGCGCCTTATACGCCGACACCAATTCAATTGTTTATACATCTCAGCCTGGAGATTGGAGGCCGAATTAGGGGAATATCTAGGGGATCTTACAGACGAAGTACCAGACAACAAAATTGCAGAATTTGTAACCGGTGGACCGAAAAACTATGCCTCAGATTAGCCAGATCCGGTAAAGACGGAAATACCACGATATGTAAAGTACGAGGAATCACTTTCAACTACAAGAATGCACTGACCAACAATTTCGATACTATAAAGGATATGATTAAAAACGACAGAGACGCCGTGAAGACCTTGACTGACGATTTCAAAAGAGATAACTGACCGTACATGAAGACAAAAATCACATAATCGTGTTCGACAAGAGAATTGCCATGGATGATCTTAGCACTAAACCTTATGGATTTTAAATTGACTCTCCAACCCATGACTGCTTTATGACAGAGAAAATAAAATATGTTCATTTGTAATAAGTTTATTATTTAGTATAAAAAGGCAATCTCCGACAAAGAAAAACAAATTAAAAAATGAAGTAGTACATATTATACATAAAAAAAGGGAAAGTTAGAGTTAAGGTTGGGAAAAAGACCAAAACCAACAGAAAAAAGACATAACAGATCGATACAAGAGTTAAGTCTGGGGTTAATGTTTAAGCACAAACAAGGGAGACAACTCAAACAGTAGTACAGCACGGAAAACCAAGTCCAGGAAATACAATTAAAGAGCTTCAAGGGTAATGGAATAGCACAATAAAAGATGGAGTTAATTGGGGTTGAAAATAACAGATACTACGTACGTATAAGGGATCTTCCAGCGCCCCACCACTCTCACACCGCCACATAACCCCTGCGATGCTCTACGTTCCAGGCGCTGGGAGACTTGGCTAAAGAGATTAGACAAAATCGGAGGGACAACTGGGGAGGGGTTGGGCTTTAAGCGTAATACCTAACTACAATTACATTTAAGGGACATGTTAAAATATCTCGATTCATGTCTGTATACAAGTAAACGGGCTGACAGTTATTACAAACAGAACTAGCTCTCAAAAACTGATAATTGATTAATCAATGCGATCGATGATATCGGAGGGAAAATTTAGGGACTTTAACATGAACCTAATGTTGCCATTGAGGCGTGATCCACTTCTTCTGTCGAATCGATGTAAGAATGCGTTGTCCCTGACCTAAAATTAATGAAAAGGAATGTTTAAATGTTCTTACAGCACTTATCGATGAAAAACTAACGAAACTAGACAGCAAAATCCCGCTGTCACATTCATTAGTATCTGTGATTCAATATATATCAGTAGAAGGCAAGTAGAATCACTTGTTTTAAATGCTGGACGAAATGAAGCAATAGCAATAGTTCGCTATTGTTATAAAATGACTGAGGGAGGGGGCATTTATATTTTAATTAATTATGCATAAAATCTTATTATTAAATAACATTAGAATAATAACGTATATAATTTTTAGAGAAAGGTGTAAAATGTTTGTGATATGTATAATATGTATATCATTAGCTGTTTAGCGTGGTAAATAAGAAAGACATGAAATACTTTAATACCAATCTGTACTTGCTTTTAACTTGAAAAATATAAATTTTTAGTGTCTAAAAACAACACCGGATACAATAAACGTATATCTTAATGACTGAATACTGCTATAATGCTGTGATTTTATATATATATATAATTACATAAAATATCAATTTTGCCTTATTTTTGTTTGTATGAAGTGAAAATGTTAATATTTTACGTTGCACTTTAACAATGCAGTGTTTAAAGATTTCAACGTTTAAGGAAACGAACACTTAATTTTCAGGGGGAGACTCGGCTTGGGTGATCTTGTAAGTAAAATAATTAGACCCCCGCCTTACTTATACTGATCATGGTGTGCGTTCGTCCGTTCGTTATTTCGTCCGCCATAGGGTACATACTTTGTGGCGACAACTCCTCCTAGACCACTTGGTGGTATTCAATGAAACTTTCACAGAATGTTCAGTATATATTGCCATTGTGCACCAGCTATTTAAAAAAATTGATTTGACTTGATTTTGTTTGTAATTTTTAATATCTGGAATCAAATTTGCTCCCAGCTTTTCTAGTTTAAACTTGGTGCCAGAAAAAGTAAATATTTTAATCCTACGTGTCATAAAAATAAATATTTTAATTTTGATTTGGGGAATATAAATTTTATTGAAAAAAGAAATAAATAGTTTGATGCAAAATTTGATGGAAATATATATGATCGAATCATTCCCCTTAGCTAAGAATCGATAAATTGATATGTTCAACGGAAATATTGTGTACATTTTCATCAATTTTAAGCAAACATAGACCGAAACATAGACACATGTAGATTTAAGTAAAATTTTGGTGTATGTTATATAAGGGACCGACCATTTAACTTGAAAAGGGGGGGGGGCTATGGTTTTTTCCTAAAAAAATATTTTGGATCTGATTTTATAAGAAAAAAATATTTTGGCTGCCAAAATGTTGAAAAAAATTTTTCTGAAGGGGGCTTTCTGCCCCAAAAAATAATGTTAATTTTGAAAAAAAATATTTTGTTGATACGCGTGCAAAAAATAAATAATTTGTTTCGCGCGAAGCGCGAAAAAAATTTTCTGTCCAGAAAAAAAAAACCATAACCCCCCCCCCTTCAGGTTAAATGGTCGTTCCCTAAATAAATACAGTTTATATTACTTAATGATGGCTATAATTTGTACTTGTGGTTAAAGTAAAGAAGACAAAATGGACCATTATTCTGAATCTGTTCTACTTATCGATAATATCAGTTTTATTGACAAAATTGAGTCGAAAACGAAAATATTCAGCGACCTGCTATTTGGTCTCTTAAAAGTAATGTCTGGTTTTTGAAAACATGTAAACATATACGAACATTAGGTTTTTAGCAGAAATTTTCCCCGCATGTTTGGCCGTCTAACCGGAACAAAAGACTTACAATAATTGCCAGAAATTAAGAAAACGAGTTGCACACGGGGTTCTTTGAACGTACACGACTTCAAGAAAAGCATTAAAATGTTTTTAAAGGGAAGGGGTAATGGCTATTCAATACGTATGAAAAAGAAAGGAAATGGGGTAAATGTTGAGGAGACAACATTCCATCTCCAGGTTAAAACGACCCAAAACAAAGTATCTAGGGGTCACCGTACGGTCTTTAGAATAGTGAGGAACCTCACACTGTATTAGGTTTAGAATCGTTAGAATCGTCACGTATTGGGATTCGTTTTAAATGTAAGTCCCCATGGAATCATTTTATACCTCCTTTTTATAACCGTGATGTACCAGTCAACATTTACAATTTTAAAGCACATGAAAGAAAAATTGTGTTAAAAAAAGTGTTGGGTCTAACTGAAAAGGAGGTCAAATCCCCCACTGAGTGCAAATTATGCTTATGCTTTTGTCGATATGTTTTATTTTGAATATTATGGGTATCATCTTGACAGAAGCTGAAAAGCTAACATTTCCAACTTATGCATTCATACATTGTTTATATATATGAAATGTATAAATATGCTTTAAAATACGTGGCGAGGTTTGTTTTTTGATGGTGTATAAACGCTTTGATTGTTTTATTTACAAAATTCTGTTTTCGCATTGCTGAAATATAAGAGTAAAATGGACTTCTTATGTTTGAAACAACAATTTTCTGAATAAAACGAGTCAGAAAAGCTATTTAATGTATTCCAGCTCTCCATTGGATTCCAGAAATTAAAAGTTGTCTAATTAATTAAATTCTGAAATAGGAGGTACACATGTACATTATATCACAATGACTGTGTTAAATTTTCTTGAAAATATATTCAGTAGTTCAGTAGTTCAGGTAGGGTAGTAGATAACAGATTGTCATTTAATGGCTAAGTTTATGTCTTTCTACGGGAAACCCCCAAAAAATCAATCGGATCAAATTCTTAAATAGTCTGATCAAATCTATATATTATCTCAAAGTTTATGACAAAGTTTCATGAAAATCCATTCATTGGTTGAGGAGGAGTAGCGGAAAAGAGATTGTTAACCTCTGGTGTAATGGACTGACGGACGGACAATCCTATCACTAAATACTCCTCACTCTTCAAGCGGGGTTATAATCATAGGAAATTTAGGGGTTTCCATGTTGCAAGTTACAAGAGTGTTTCAGTGTTATGATGTGTAGCGTTCTATACGTATTTTTTTTCTTTTACACCACTGATTTATAAATTATCGAAGTTTACATATCAACATGTAACCTTCGCAGCTAAATTTTCCATCTCAACGTTAATATGAAAATGGTACTGCCAAAAAGCGAGCTCAGCTTCCTTACAGTATAATTTTCCGTCCTTATCGAATTTCGTTTTTGATTTATACAACTGTTTTAAGATGTCATAAACTGTCAAATTGCATGGTTTTTAATATCTGATTATGACGATTATAGATTGGTGCAATATGGGTACACTGTGCAGTTTGGGTACTTCCTCGTTAATACCTGAGCAATATAAAATTTATAGGATAATTTACGTCGATTAAATATAATATAGCTTGCCATACATTCAATCAACTGTGAAATTTCCGGAATCAGCATACAGTAGACACATGATGTTTCGATGTCTGACACTTTCCACAGTGTAAGCGCAAACTAGAGGCTTATGATCCATATTACTAAATTTGGTTGAAATCCAATGAAAGTTGTGGGAGAATTAGCGTCCACAAACTTAATCTATCAAATATCTATGACAACAAGATGGGAGCAGTCGGAAATGACAGCTAATACCCTCGCCTGTAGCAATTTAATTTCCAAATTCTGTTTAACCTTAGCTGATTGATGTGCCTCAAGTAGTTTCTCGGATGTGAACCTTGCAGCAAACCATAACCTGAGTCATGAAAGCATAAAATGTAGGTCAGAGTGACCCAAATATCATCTGAAGCAGCGCTAGCATCACTCTCCAAGATGCATCCACTGACCAAAGGTGATTGATGTAGTATCTCAGATATGAACCTTAAAATAAACTATAACCTGAGTCACTGAAGCGTAAAATGTAGGTCAGGGTGACCAAGTTATTATCTGAAGCAGCATCACTCTCTTAGACGCATCCACTGACCAAAGATGATTGACGTGCCACATATAGTTTCTCAGATATGAACATTAACACAAACATTAACCTGAGTCATGCATCCCTCCAAGTTTGATAGAAACATACAGAGCCATTTATCGTGAGTTGAGGATAATGGAGGCATATCCTTAGACTCCAATAAACTAAAATGACAAAGTCCAAAAACAGCAAAGAATCGGGAAAAAAACAAAATTAATGAAAAACAAAATGCATGGTGCACATCATCAATATATACTGAAGCATTCCTGCAAGTTTGGTTGAAAAGTGCCAAGCGGTTTAGGAGAAGTTGCGGATAATGGAGACGTACCCTCAAGACTCCAGTAAGCTAAAATGACAAAGTCCAAAAACAGTGTAAAATCTGGAAAATACAAAATTAAACAAAAACAAAACGCATGGTGCACATCTTCAATATATACTGAAGCATTCCTGCAAGTTTCGTTGAAAAATGCCATACGGTTTAGGAGGAGATGCGGATAATGCTTAAAATTTTTGAGCCTT
Source organism: Modiolus philippinarum (assembly GCA_002080025.1). NCBI lineage: Eukaryota > Metazoa > Mollusca > Bivalvia > Mytilida > Modiolidae > Modiolus > Modiolus philippinarum. The sequence goes on from MJUU01025060.1 coordinate 29,860, forward strand.
ACGCAGACGGAGAGTGATCCCTATATGTGTTTGTCCTGCACTAGGTGCAGGCGACACAATAAAAGAATATCAAGGTTTTCAATAATAAAGACGAAATTTACTTTTTTTCCCGAAAATTCAAAGTTCCATAACTTTGGAAAAGAAAAAATGATCTTAAAAAAAGTTTTCTTCTGTCATACTCGATAATTTTGCAAACTTTAAAGAAAAAATAAGCATTATCCGGTTAGACTGTGACGTGTGGACGGAAAATGCCGTTTTATGCATTTCTGGGATATTGAAAGTCCCATTTGTGTTGATGAAAGGATGAACACCGGTATACCATAATATGTCCCGTCAGCTCGAACTAAAGTTATTAACCAGAGACATAATGTCTTCAGATGACTGCAGCACCGTACCATATACATTCTTAAAGTTTCTAAGGTCGTCACAGGAAGAGGTTACAATAAATTACACAAATGAACTTTAAAATAGAAACTTTCTTGCACAGCAACAGAATATGATTAAACTAGAAAATGTGATCTGCTGATCACAAAAGATACCCCTGCCCATTAGCCAAAAGTAGTGATTGCACTTGACTTACAAAGTATACATTGTATATGGATTTACAAATTTCCTTATTCTGAAACTTGCAATATCTAATTTTCTGAAAATTTTGTTACAGTATTTCAAGTGAGATCTTATACAAAAATGCTTTCTAGTTGCTCAAACAGTTTTACCAGATAAAAGACAATAAACTGCTGCGCCAAAAGTGCATGATACGCCCGTCCACAGTGAACTCGAACTTTATGGCATTATTGGACCACAAAAAAATTTTACTTGAAAAAAACAATAAAACAGAATATGTGCCTTACCAACATGCAACCATCTAACAACTAGAGCTGTCACCGCTGACACTCAGTTATACCCCCTAATTGAACCCTGAATCAATATGGCAAGTGTTAATTTAAGTGTGTTTGGACACAGTACAGTTGTGGACACAGTACAAATATGGACACAATAAAATACATCCCCCTTTTTTCCAGAAAATATTAAGACTAATTATCTCCCCTTCAAAATTTCAGACAGAATCTATATAACTTCATGCAAATCTTCAGGTGGTATACTACAACTGTGTAACATTTCATCAATATCAAAGTTCCCGTTTAAGTGAACATGCGCTGACGAGGTTCACACACCCACCCATTTTTCCAGAAAATATTCAAAACAAATTATCTCCCCTTCAAAATTTGGGGAGCACCCATATTATTTCATGCATATCTTCAGGTGGTGTACTACAGCTGTGTAACATTTCATCAAAATCCAAGCAGCTGTTTTGGAGAATATGAGCCGACAAAGTTCGCCCCCCTTTTTCCAGAAAATATTCAAAGACTTATTACCTCCCTTTCAAAATTTCAGACAGAAACTATATAACTTCATGCACATTTTCAGGTGGTATACTACAACTGTGTAACATTTCATCAATATCCAAGTACCCATTTAGGAGAACATGCTGTGACAAGGTTCACACCACAAATTATGTCCCCTTCAAAATTTGGGCAGCACCCATATTATTTCTTGCACATCTTCAGGTAGTGTACTACAACTGTGTTACATTTCATCAAAATCAAAGCAGAGGTTTCGGAGAATATGCGCTGACAAAGTTGCCCCCTTTTTTATCCAGAATAATTCTGACAAATTATCCCTCTTTCAAAATTTTGCACAGCAACAATATTACTTCATGCACATCTTCAGGTGGTGTACTACAACTGTGTAACATTTCATCAAAATCCAAACAGCGATTTTGGAGAAGATGTCCACAAAAATCATCCAAAAGGAACTAAATTTAAACTCAATCAGTAATTTATGAACATACAATCATATACCATATATCAAATCAACATATTCACGCATTGTAAAGAAAAGATGGAGAAACTGATGTTTTTTGCAAAAATTTACAAAGTCCAAGGACCCTAACTAAGTACAAAATCAACCAACCAGGACCAAACTAAAACTTGATCTGTATCTCAACTGATACACTCATATACCAAATATCAAATCAATATGTCAAGCAGTTACAGAAAACAGAGGCTCCCAGGAGCCTGTATCGCTCACCTGGTTTTTATTTGCCACAATGAAGCTAACATTGTAAGTTATGCAGTTGAACTTCAGTCTCTCCAACTTTGGTAGCTCGAACAAACCAATATCTTGAACTGCATTTAAAGTCTGATCATGTTTTACTATATGTCTTTGTTGGGCTTTTTTGACAAAAAACGTTCTTGCTAAGGACCACTTTTGACACCAGTTTTGAAGCAGAGACATCATTTTGTAAATGGCGGTCAATAAAACTTTTTAAGACCATATTGTCATCAAACAATTTTCAACACAGGTTTTGAAGTAGCAACATCAATATCAATTTGGAAACCAAATTTAATTGAAGTCAGACAATGTTAAATTTTTCCGACTTTTTTGGCGGACATTTTGAAAATGGCGGTCAATGAACAATTTTCGACACCGGTTTTGAAGTCGCAACATCAATATATATATATATCTATTTGGAAACCAAATTTCATTGAAATCGGACAATGTTGAATTTTGGCGGCCATTTTGAAAATGGTGGTCAACAAACTATTTTCAACACCAATTTTGAAGTCGTCACAGCATGGCAAACATTTCAGCATTTTACACTTAACCTTTATCTTCTATCTTGCCACGCTGACCATTTACACCACAGTCAGATTTTTGGAATCTGTTACGGTTTTCCTGTTATTTGCAAAATACAGCAATTTACCCCCATTTTCTATGGTTAGTAGCAGCTGCCGTATTGTTAGGTCTTCTGATTAATCGAACACAATTTTGTAACTGCATATCCTGGTGATAATTCAGGCTAAGTTTGGTTACAATTGGCCCAATGGTTTCAGAGGAGAAGATTTTTGAAATTGTTGATGGACGGACGGACGACGGACGCAAAGTGATGAAAAAAGCCGTTTAGGCCAGGTGAGCTAAAAACTCGGGAAACCTGTATTTTTCAAAATTTGACCAAGTCCATGGGCCATATCTCTGTATAAAATGAACAGCCTTAGAACCAAATTCGAACTTGATCTGTATATCATCTAGATATACTTGTATACCAAATATCAAATTAATACACAACATGCACAATGTATGTCAAGGGGTCACAGAAAAAACTCCGGAACCTATATTTTTCAAAAGTTCAAAGGCCCTAACTCAAAATCAACCAACTTGATCTGTATCTCACCAAGGTATACCATACTCATATACCAAATATCAAATCAATATGTCAAGCGGTTACAGAAAAAACTTCGGAAACCTATATTTTTCAAAATTTCACTAAGTCAAAGGGCCATAACTCTGTACAAAATCAACCGACCGGACCCCAATTCGAACTTGATCTGTATCTCACCCAGATATATAAATCAATATGTCAAGCGGTTTCAGAAAAAAAACTCTGGAAACAAAAATTTAACGGACGGACTGAGGGTATACCATAATACGTCTGTCTTTTGAGGGGTGTATAAACAGGTCTTTTAAAATTAATCAATAGCTATTATGAATTAAATAATTGTTCAGTCTTCATTCATCCAAATACTGCAGCGTTTGATAAAGTTTAATAGACCTATTTTTCTGTCAATTTGAAAAAGTAACGGCTGGAAAGAATTTTGGTATTAGGTCTAACTTGAAACACTGTGAACCCAAGTAGTAACTCCCTTATCCATCATATCCATAGCTATTCTTCTGTTAATTTGAAAAAAGTAATGGTTGGGAAGAATTTTGGTATAAGGTCTAACTTGAAACACTGTGAACCCAAGTAGTAACTAATTTATCCGTAGCTCTGTCCTGTGCTTATTTTGGCTTTTCATGTAGATCCTATTGGTTATTCTTTTTCTTTCAGCTTTTACACAAATTTCGTGTAATAGGCTTCCTAATGCTTTGATTAGAACTGCACTGTACCATAAAATTTACAGATTTTGCATTATTCAAGGGAAATTACTCTAGAAAAATCTGATCACGATGAAAATCGATCTTGACCTGTATTTTATGAATAGTAATATTGTCCTAAAATATTTAATCTTTCCTTCACAGCAAACTCAAGTTATTATCCGAAACCAAAGTGTGACGGACGGACGGATAAGAGCAATTCTATATATCCTTTTTGAATAAAAAAAATATGCAAATGCAAATAATGATTTTGATGTGACATTTTTAAAAATATATAATTTGCTGGAGATTGACAAGAAAATAAATATTTTTTCTAGACAAATTCGCCCAAGCCCCTCACCCCTGAAAATCAATCATATCATGTATATTTCGGTTTATGGATTTCCAAATATTTGACCGGATTTGCATTGAACATGCTGAAGAAAGATAAATTGTTTGAAATGCGCATATGCAGAAACTTAATTCACAGTAACATCAGTATTTTGATATTGAATCAGACAGGTTTACAAATACATGTACATGTTTATATTTTAGTTAAAAGTGGCAAGTGCAAGAGCATATTGAATGTTCATTTAATATACCTGGACTGGGGCTGCACAAACATCAATTAAAATTAACTGACATTTAAAAATGTAAATCCTAAATTAATTGACACTTAAATTTCAAACATTAATTAACTTTAATTGATGTTTGTGCAGCCCAGTCCTGAATGTGTTCGGGTTTTCCTCTCGTCTTTCCAAAATCTTGATTAATCATAGGTGCATAAAAAATTGTAAATAAAGTATTTTAAGTCCCCCTTTTATTGTTGTCACTCAAAAGCTTCGATTTTTTTTTCAAGAAACAAATTTCCAACTATCACCTAAATGTCAGTACATGTTATGTACCGGTATGTGCTTTTGAAAATGTTCTCAAAGTTATTATAGTTATATTATTCATATCCTCACTGCTCAGTGCTGTACGTCAAGTACTAAAAATATACATGTAGCAAGGCTGTCAACGTTTTCATACACACATTCTCCTTCATCAGCTTTCTAAATGTAATGAATATTTTAATTGTTTAAATAAAAAAAAATCCTCTCATCAAGAAATAAATATTTCCATAATGTTGCAATATTCCATATTAACTTCATTTACAATACTAGTCGGGCTAGCTAGTATGTTGAATTCCAAATTCTTTTAGAAATGTCAACTCAGACTCTGAATTTTTCCTTTCCCCTCAATACAATAATCAAAGGCATGTCCTGATCATGGTGTTAAGACTTGTGCCAGAAAGGTTCAACATGGACATATGATCACGATTCTTCCCTGAAAAATACAAAATAAGATATAATTCTTCAATGAATAATATAAACCTACAGCATAACAAAAATTACTGTTTTTTATGTAACTTGGGTATTTTTGTATTTTGAAACCATTGGACCGATGCCACTGCTGGTGGACCAGTGGTCCATGCAGGTATTCACCAGCCCAATAGTCAGACTTGTGTAACATGAAAATTTTACCTTTCGGTTTATAGAAATTTACTGTTTTTATCAAAAATACTACGGCTTCATTCCGTGTATGGCACCCAGTGGATGTCCTAAGTACTGGATTTGGCTTCCTATTTCGATAAATTTTGTTATGAGCACTTCTTTTCTGACTATTTTTGGATCATGGCTTTCCATATTATTTTATTCTAATGCTGCTAATGAGAGGTTACTCCTTGAAACATGTGTACAGCATAACAAAATTTACTGTTTTTTATGTAACTTGAGTATTTTTGTATTTTGGTAAAATTTTATATTAAGAGCCATATTAAAAAAATATATAGATTCTCATCCTCCCTTTTGAAAACATAGGGGCTGGCAAATTTTTATTTTTTTAAAGATTAAAAAAATAACATTTATGGTTAAAAAAATCTATAAAAAATTGAAGATGATTGCCAAAAGGAGCGACTTGTCTCAGAAAAAAAACCTTTTCATAATTTCATGATGATGTCACAATTAAATTTTGTCCAATCACAGGGCAGATAAAATATAAACAAACCAAACCGGTGTCATAAAGCCATGCTAGTCTTTCTAGAGAAAATCTGGATCGATCCTAAATTTCCCCCAGAAAAATATAAACGTTCAAGTTTTTCCCCACAAACTTTAGAGGGGAAAAACTGGATCAGTCCAGTTTTTCCCCTTTTAATCATATGAACCAGCTTTCCCCCCAACGCCATCAATAAGCAAAAATGAAAAAAAAAAATCGGAAAACTTCGAAAGATATTGAACATGTTCATATTATTTATATATTGCTATTACAAAGAAAGCATAACAGGAAATACATACAACATCTACAATGGCCGAAAATTAAAATAAAGGGCTACGCCGAGCGCAACATGATATCACCACAGCATGTCGACCACTAAAATATGAACAAGTGTAAATTAAAATGAATGTGGACACAGTAATTTGCTGGTCACAATAAAGACCTTGACATATTAATTAACTGGACAAAAATTAGTGAAAATAGAAATTATCCCTTTTAATCACTTATTGATTGGAAATGGTAAGAGCTAAGAAGTATCTGTTGACTACCAACTAAATCAAGAGAAATCCAAAGATTTCAAAAAATTTTTAACATTGCAATTTGGCCACTTTGACCCCTTATATAATTATAGCTTGGAAACCGTAAGAGCGACACAAAATCTATCGCAATATTAAGGAAAGTTTACAATGAGAGAAATCCAAAGAAAACAATCTGATCATGCTGATGAAAACTAGATATTTCACATATTTCTAAAAATTGCAATTCTGGCCCCTTTAACCCTTTTAGCTTGGAAATGGTAAGAGCTATGCAAATCCTTGGATACTAATGAAAGCTTACGATGAGAGGAATCCAAAGAAAAAACTCCATTGAAATCGGATGAAAAGTCAAAGTTTTAGGTAATCCACATATTTGCCATTTTGACCCTATTTGGCCCCTCATAGCTGGGAAAGGAAACAAGTTATCAAAAATCTATGGTGCAGCACAATGTCAATTTTTCATTAAAATCCATGAAAAATTGACATTGTGCTACACCATAGATTTTTGATAACTTGTTTCCTTTCCCAGCTATGAGGGGCCAAATAGGGTGGAAATGGCAAATATGTGGATTACTTAAAACTTTGACTTTTCATCCGATTTCAATGGAGTTTTGCAAAAAACTGCATCAAAATCGGAATAAAAATTTAATAAATTAAAATTTTAGAAAGTCGCCCTTTTTGGGCCCAATTTACCTTATTAAAGGAACATGCCACGTGAAATCCATTAGTATACGCCCTTTTTGGGCCCAATTTACCTTATTAAAGGAACATGCCACGTGAAATCCATTAGTATACACCTGATTCGAAATTTCCTTAGGAGTACACTGTAAGAAACCCCATCAAAATGCAATATAGAATAGAGATTCTACACTCAAATTTGTGAAAACACCAAATTTAACCCCTTTTTATGCCCCCTTTTCTGAAACGGGCGGGGTCAGAAACTTGAAATTAAAAACCGGGCTTCAGCTAAAGAGAAGAAACCTTATCATACTAAAATTTGAAAATGATCCGTTCATTACAACCAAAGTGATGCTGTCCACAGACACGAAAATACCTAATTTAACCTCTTTTTTTCTGAAACGGGTGGGGCCATAAATTAGAAAAAAAGTTTTTAAGAATGTGCCAAGAAACATAATACTAAAATTTGAAAGTCATCCGTTCACTACAAGCAAAGTTATGATGTCCACAGCCACAAAAATACCAAATTTTACTTCTTTTTGGCCCCTTTTTCTTAAACGGGCGGGGCCACAAATCCATAATTATACCCATGGCTTAAGCTTGTGTAAAGAAACCTCATGCTAAAATTTGAAAATGATCCAATCACTAGAACTTAAGTTATGCTGTCCCCAGACACGAAATACCTAATTTTACTTGGCCACGGGTGGGGGGCACAAACCCGAAATTAAAACCTGGACTCAAGAATGTGCCAAGAAACATCATACTAAAATTTGATAACAATCTGTCTATTAGAACTTAAGTTATGCTGTCCACAGACGCCGACAACACCATACAATGTACCATAATACAACAAAATTTTTGCGGTCGTAAAAAAACGCCTTTTCCCCCCACCATTTTCAAATTTTCATTTACATGTTTTTGCAAATATCTTTTTCCCAGATACGGTGACCCTATTTTTTATCTACTTAATCCGTTGAGGATGTTAGTCTCTGTCTTCTGTGAAACTATTATCAAATTATCATTGGTCAACTTTTTGCAATCGACGATTTTGTCATATTCTGAGTACCCGGCAAAAATGGCAGGAACTTGAAAATTGAGCAGTTTAGACAAAAAAAATGCATATTTTTTTCAGTTATTGTTATATATTGCTTTTGTACACACCCTAAAGAATTTAATATAATTTCAGTTCTTTATGTTCTTTCAAAATGAAATATATAGTAAAAATATAGGCCAAATAGTATATAATTGATACCTCCAAAACAGGTAAATAAAGATGACATCATAGCTCAAAAATTAAGTCGGTGACCCCTTAATTTTTTTGCTGGGGGGGGGGGGGG
>MJUU01025060.1:38369-52734 GCA_002080025.1 Modiolus philippinarum
GGGGGGGGGGGGGGGGTGGTGGCTCTATAACACCGGAAGTCACCCAGGCGATGCTGTACTCTACATTTTTCATAAAATGTTTGGATTTAACCAACTTTCGATGTTATTATTCAATTCAATTTCGATCTTAAATTTTGTATGATGAAAGTTTTAGGCGTATACTTCAAGAAAGAAGAATTTAATCGCATTAAATTCAATAAAGGGATACACCGAGCGCAGCATGATACGACCGCAGCATGTCGACCACTGAAATTTGAACAAGTGTTAATTAAATTGAATGTGGACACAGTAATTTGCTGGACACAATCAGGACATTGACACATTAAAATAAAAGATTTTACATATTTCTAAAAATTGCAATTTGGGCCCCTTTGATCCTTTATAGCTCGAAATCGGTAAGAGGTATCCCAAATCCGTTGGCGTACTACTGAAAGCTTACAACTAGAGGAATCCAAAGAAAAAAATTCCATTGAAATCCGATGAAAAATAAAAATTTCAGGTAATCAGCATATTTCCAATTTTGGCCCCGTAGGGCCCTAATATCTCAGAAAGGAAACAAGTTATCAAAAAATCTGTCGATGTAGTGCTTATTAATTTTTCAAATGGAATTCATTGCAAAAAACTGCATCAAAATCGGAATAAAAATAAAAAAAATATGATTTTTGAAATTTGCCCCTTTTGGGCCCCTTTATCTCATGAACGGTACATGCAATGCTAAATCCGCTGGCATACTGCAGATTGGAAATTTCCTAAGGAGCACACTGAAAGAAACCTCATCAAAATCCGATAAGTAATAAAGATTCTACAGTGACATATGTGAAAACACCCAATTTACCCCTTTTTGTCCCTTTTTAAAAACGGGCAGGGCCATAATGACCAAAAATGGTCCAAGCCTTCCTTTTGTGCTAAGGATCATTGTGTTAAAATGTAATAAGGATTTATTAACTGGGACTAAAGTTATTGACAAAAAACAAAAGTGTCTACAGACGACAACGACGACGACGCCGACGACGACGACAACGACGACGACAGCACCATACCATTATACGACCTCAAAAATTTTTGCGGTCGTATAAAAATGTGTGATGACAGACAGATTTTGTACTCGGCCCTTTTCCATACAATCACTACTGATTCCCCAATGTTTCACCTAAAAAAATCGATATCCCGTATTTTTTAGGAATTATCTATACCCTTACATAACAGTTATATCGTAATGTAAGGGTATGGTTGAATTTTTTTCTGAGACAAGTGCCTGTGAAAAGGATTCCTCTTACGTTCGACTGATCTTCTTTTAATTCTAAATCTTAAAGTAACCCTAACCTAATCTACAAATATTGAGGCCGTTATTATTTTATATTACGACTCCGACAGATCCTCACTTTTGTCAAAATGGAAAAAAATAAATTGAAAATTGCTCAATTTTTATTCCTTCCGACCCTGTATTTTTTATGCCCCTCAAAAAATAACTTCACTCATAATTGATTAAAATACCTTAGGCCTACTGTGCTCTAATTCCGTTAATCAGTTTTTATTAGTACTTAAATTCTTTTTTATTTATAAATCTATTGTCTATTTATTTCCAACACATTATTAAAACTGAAGAGACGATCTTCAAAAACGCCAGTCATCACAATCTTGAATAATTTTGATATTCGAAAAAAAAAATGATCCAGCAAGATTTTTATTTTATTTTTCTTCTTTTCTTCAGAACTCCTACCAATGATTATATTTGAAAATGAAATTTTCATAAAACTAAAAATATAAAAACTGTGGCCTGACCCATAGATTTTCTTACTACTAGTATATATTTTGTATGAAACCACATTTTTTTCAATTATTGTTTAGTCAATGCTTATCCCATTTCAATGAAGTTACTCAACAGTGTTATTGTTAAACTAAGAACCATTTGGCTACTTACTGCACCAAGGTAACACTCGGTGTAAGGGGAGGCAGGGTTAGCCCCCCGGTTAGCCCATATATGACAAGTCTATACTTTTCTTTCTACGACAGTTACCTTCACATTGGGTGTACCAGCTAGGAGTAGGACTACTCGGGTGGGACTGATGAGAAGCGTGTCCTTTTGATCGTGACTTGCCCGGTCTTAGGTGGCAGCGCCAGATTCTAGTTGTTTTATATTGGATGTTACAATCCCATCATCCTTGTGTAGTTTTTCTTCTCATTTGGTTGCTATCATTAACCTTTCAAATCGTTAAAACATGCACCATGTCATCCCACTGTCCATGTGCAAACTGACACTGTCGCTCCATCAATCGTTCTGATCTGTCACGTCATTTCCGTACAAACAGTGATTTCTCGGGGAAAGTGATCATAATTTTAGTCCCCTACATTCTTTCAGAGTGTCGATTGTAAGCCCCTTTAAACTCATGGCGATATATCTTCCCTTATACATCATGTACATAGAGAAACGTCCTGCTAACTAGTTCAATCGACTGACATCGACCATCTTGAATGTTGTCAGAGTCGTAGCTGTCACGCCACCCCTCGATTTTGATTGGTTGAAAATTAATTAGTGGGCGGAGCAGCGATAGAATGTACCATGATGCACTGAACAATATGGCTGCGCCCATGAAACCCATTTAAGTCGACTTCCGCTATGACGTTACTTTTTATTTTCAGAGTATATCGATCATATGACTTCAAAAATTCACATACTCGCGTTACCATTGAGCTCGCTGAGCTCGCTATCAATTTATCTTGATCTTTCTTTTCTGTGAGAGTTGACAAAAACAACAATATGTTTCTACTATCTCCCTAGAAACATCGACAAACGAATACCGAAGCAAAAAGAGGGAAGGGGGAAATTCTAAATAAAAAAAAAGATTGAAAATAGATAAATAAATGAAAAAAGAAGGCAATTCAAACGTAACACAAATGTATATAGCAAATCAAATAAACACGTAATGAAAAGGGACAACGCTAAACTAAAGCACTAGCAGTGTGGACCTCAGAAACTGTAGATTTCATCAGGTGCTTCGGAAGGGTAGGCATGATCTGCTCCAAAAAAGCGTCCCAGCCGTCACACGGCCATCAAAAATGATTAACTGTTAAGTATCTGATTGGTAAATATCGTTTTCTAACACTTACATTAACTTCGGTATATTGTTACTTATTAGACATATTAGACAAAACAAATTACAAACCCTTTGTTCATTCACTTCCTTTACCACAAAAATTTAGAGTTTAAAATGCAGTTATTAAAACGGTTATCTCTTAGTATATAGATATGTACTTAATAACGAAGAAATTAATTAAATATAACAGCTTGATATACAAGACAACACAACAAAAATACTGACAGTGCGAACCCTAGAAAAAAATGCGTATTACCAGTTGTCCTGAAGAATAAGCATGATCTGCTTCACGAGTGGCACCCTTCATGTCAAAGATCGATTTTATCACTAAAAGTGTTTGCCAATTCGGTAATAAACTCTGAATTCACAAAAATTTGGGCCTGTAAGTCTCGTACAATTTTGGAACTTCCAAGACGAAAGCCTGTACCCGGAAGTTAATTTTTAAACAAAGATATATGACGTTTCAAACAAAAATTTGAACGTCATAATCCTCAAACGTCATATTTCGGCGGGAAACGTTTTCGAATTGCCGGTTTATCGTGGTTTCTCGTGCGTCACATGACGAGACTTACAGACCCTATTTGTGATATATAAACTTTGTAAGGATCTGTCAATTCATGGTGACTACAATAAATTTCAAAATTAGGATATTTTTAACAAGCCGCACTTCATTTAAGTGTTTTAACTTAAGATTATATATGTTAAGTAGTGTTGTTCAAAATATATTGACAATGTGATAGTATATGAAGAAACGGATATCCATCATATGACCTGTATTACTAAGTTTTTGAATTTAGTTTAATTTTCTTTATATCAAGTCTTAATAACTCATTCGGATTATAGCACATCACAAGACATTACAATTAATCAGGGAGGATAAACGCAATGTGAGTTGCCGTAGATAAGTATATATTTTGGATTATTTTAGATGGTTGTCTTTGTGCTAGCTCTTTTGTCAATTACTTAGCAAAGTCTAATGATCCCATGCGACAAGACCGAGTTTCGTGATAATAGTGGCTATGAGCCATGTTTACCTGTCTTCACCATGATTTTATAAAGTTCCGTTTTAAGAGAAGATCAGCAAAGGCAACATATAAGTTTTTTCATAAAATATGGAGACAGGGTTTCAGATACACGGGAGAGGGACAATGACGATTAAATGTCCTTCACCGACGTTTTTAATTTTCGTAAGAGAGAGAGAGAGAGAGAGAGAGAGAGAGAGAGAGAGATCTGGTTTAGTTAATATGAGACTTAAAAGTGCCTTTGGTTTCAGTCCTCTTAGAAAATACAAACAAGGTGTTCAGAGTTGACTTGAACGCGGTGGTATATATTATCTTGTGAAATACAAGAATATTATATGTTAAGTTTGAGTACTATTAAAAATTTTAATAAATAAAATTAAGTGTTAAGTTTAAGTACTATTAAAAATTTTAATAAATAAAATTAAGTAATAAACTTCCTGGTCTGCATCCTTTCCTGATATCCTTCCATAATTAAAACTTTTTTTTCCTCTGCTATCAAGTTTGGTTTTCATATGGAGTTTACAGTTCCAGAAGCATTTAATCAGTTTGCTTATAAATTTAGGAGGGCGTATCATGCATTTATTGAGCACCTTTAAGTTTAAAAAAAAACAGAGTTTCGGCGTTACAAATTAGACTTTTGATGACTGACGGATCGTCCAATGAAAGCTATTTTGTAACAGCTATTCGTGCAATTGAGACATTTTTGTAATAGGAATTGACTTTCATCAGATCTTGGCGAGTAAAAGATGGCAGAACACGATGTCGTACTTGAATACATACACTGGAGGCCATTATCGGCAATTTTTGGGGTATTATAGACAGCAATAGTTCATGTAGTTTACATTTTTACCATTGGTATAGCCTTGGGATTTACAGAGTAAAATTCATCAGAAAGGGGGTATGTCATGTGGAAGACGTGCAAGATCTGCCCAATGGGGGTGACAATGAAATTTCAATTTGTAACAAAGAAATTGTTTTGGAGCAGTTATTTGTGGTATGTCATGTCTGTAACGATAGGTTATGAAGTGATTTTTTAGTATTGGAGAATTTTTTTTGTAAAGAATTGCGGGCGCTATGACTTTTTACTTGAAAATTCTGGATAGCAATAGTCCCCATCAAAAAGAAAACAAATGTAATGCAAATTCAAATTATGTCACCAAAATAGAGACAGATATTCATTTTCGATACCCCGTCCCTCCAGTGGGGGTACAAATCTCCATTTATACTCTACGTATGTTTAAACGCAAGTCAGGAACTGTCAGCGATGAAAAACATTTTAAAAATAAAAACATGAAATTGAAAAGACTTGGGAAATATTCAGTATGAAATGTCAAAAGGATAAAAAAAACGGTTTTCATGTTACCGTTGTTAATATTACGCTGGTATATAATTATTCAATAATAATTTTTGGTATATGGGAATACGAGACAGAAGAAGCACTGGTTTAAAGACTATATTTTCAAAGAACGTTTTTATCCACTGGCGTCAATACCTGTCTCCGGGCGTTTTTCAAGGTAGCTAGCCTTAAAAAAAAATGCTCGGGGGGCAGATATCGACTCATAAATATTTTAGTGAAAATAACTATGGTATCAATATTACAATGTTCCGTTTCTAAAAAAATAAGTTTCAATTATAAATAATCTTACAAATATCCCTCTGTTGTCAAATCATCATGTCGTGAGCATCTTATCTTATCCAATAAGGAATACAAATTTAGAAAAATATTTCAACATATTTTTTTTCTTTGTATATTGATGAAAATTTCATGAACATTGATGGTAGCTGAAGCTAAAATGATATTCAAATATATTTTTAAGGCAGAATGAAATTTGAAGTAAAAACCTTAAAAGTATCGCCTTGATTATCTATAACAAAAACATGTAGTCGATAACTTCTTCATTTGCTCTACAGCAATGTCTGTAATTATCATCAAACTATGTATTAATAGCAACTCAAGTTGTTATCTCGTCTTTTGTCAACAAAAATATATTTTAATGTAAAATTAGATATACCTACTTCCATAACTGATGTATTTTATGTCATAACAAATGATTAGTATTGAATCATTACACAACGCTTACAATATAAATATCATTTTTTTTATGTAGAGGATACTTTACACACGTTAATGTCAATGTTTCAAATAGACATTTTCACCATAAGCCGAAACCGAAACCGAAACCGAAATCGAAACCAATTTAAATTGAATAATATTCATCATTCAAAGGTGTTTTTGTGATATGTATCATACTTGCATAAGTCTTTGAACTATATAGATGATCCTTTTACAATTTTTTTTATTCTTTTCGAGGAGTTAGAATATACGTCTAAGCGTTAGTTTAGCGCATAATTCAACATTTGTAAAATGTTACATAAGTTTTGATCTTTTGATATTCAAATCGTCTTTGTGTGTATGGCGTGGCAATTGGATGGCCGGATATATATCTGAAAACAAAGGCAGTACAATACAGAAGGGACAAAAAACAAGATTACACAATTCAAAGGTTTGAGGCTAGGCAAAAGCAAGAACATCAGAACACGGAAGACAAAAGACACTACACAACCACAAAACGCAAACAATAGAAATTCAGCAATAAAAACTTCAGCACTAACATTGTGAACTCTCAAAAAGAGTGACATCAGGTGCTCCGGAAAGGTAAGCATGTCCTGTTCTGTATACAGCACCCGTCACACTGTCAGTGGGTCAATCGAGGGTAAAGTGAGAATCGGTAATGTCAAATCCGGGAAGACGCCAATCTAGCTGAAAATGTCAGTTTTCATTTGTGACACCGACATTTCATACCTATCTATGATGTCGTGGTGACGGCAATATAATTTCTGAAGGGACGAAAGAAACAACGGTGGAACATATTCCTGACTCAGCAGTTTTTGTGACAGTGCTTTCGCTCTTTCCACTAAGTCACTCCATGAACTACAAGCACTACAGTTACGAATTCATTATGAAATATACACTCCTTATGCTGGGCAGGTAGCTATATTGCTGCTGAGAAAGGGAAAGTTCACAATTGGAAAATCAGGATAAAGAGGCTACAACATACGCATTTATTCATCCTACAGGTCCATAGGAACAATTGTCTTTTATAAGAGATTGATATACACTAGTTGGTTTATGACAAGCCAAATTGGACAAAAATACGAGATTTCTTTTAAATATAAGCAATTAATATTTAAAACAAATCCTTTATAAATATTTATAATTCAATTGTCAATATTCATAATTCATCAATTAATACTAATGAATTGAAAAAAAAGCCATTATTATCATATTGAATTATAAACATAAATATATATGAATTATTAATATTGATAAATGAATGATTGATATTGATAAATAAATTATAAATATTTGTAAATGATTAACTAATGTTAATAGATGAAGTATAAATATTGATGAATGAAGTATAAATATTTATGAATAATTCTTATATGATTTGCATAATAGGAAATACGCTGATATGATTGGTTGAATTCATTTCCGGTAGCAATTTCTGTAGTCGTTTATTTTTCGATAGACGACGTTGGCCAAACTACATTTAAGTTCACCTTATAAATTCATACGCCGAGTGAATCAAATAAAACAAAAACGTGTGATTGGCATTATAAAAGTAAGAATTTAATTTCATTTCATCAAATTAAAAGAATTATAAGGATTAAACACAGTTTGAAAGGAATTTATAGAAGTATAAACGAGACCAAGTCACTCACAAACATATCATAAAAGTCCTTCGAACTTTTATTTGTTTGTGAGTGAATTGGTCCCGTTTATACTCCAATAAATTCCTTTGAAACGGTGTTTAATCCTATAATGAATTCTAAATATAAAAAATAAGCAGAAATTATAAATATTTAAAAAGAAATATCGTAAATATTTATAATTGATTTATTGATAATTATTAAAGAATTACACATATTTGTAAATGAATTATCAATATTAATAAATCAATTGTTAATATTATTGATATTAACAGATGAATTATTAACATTTCTAATGAATTGTTAATAGTTATAAATCAATCAATGATTAATTATAAATATTTATAATTTATTTGTTCATATTTTTATTTATCATTAATATCAATAATTATAAACTAATATTTATGATTCATTATAAAATTTTATGCGTTTATTAATATTCATAATTTAATTTTAATATGTATAAAGAGAACAATCATAGATGCCAACAACTGATCAATCAATATTTATTATTCTTGCTAATTACTTTATATTTATATTCATTCATAAATATTTATAATGTATTTATTAATATGCACCAGTCATTAATGATTTTTTGTAATTAATTTATTAATATTAATAATGATTTATTTATATTAATAATTGATTAATTAATATTTACAATTCAATCATAAATACTTCTTTTCATTAATAAATATTGACAAATGAATTGTACTTATTAACAATTGAATTTTAAGAATTAATAATTGAATCATAAATACTTAAAAAAGAATTTTGAATATTGACAATTTATTATAAATAATTGTATTTATAAATAAATTAAGTTTTTTGGTCATTTTTGCTTCATTTATAAATATTTATAATTCATTATAAATGTTTATAATTCATGTGTTAATATAAATAATATTAACAATTGATTTATTTATATTTATAATTTATATTTATTAATAAATTAATTATAAATATTTAGGATGTTTTTTTAATACTTATAATTTCTTCTTACTTCTTATATATAAAATTCATTTATAAATATTTATGCTTCATTTATGAATATTTAAACTTCATTTATTAATATTAGAAAATAATCAAGAAATATTTATGATTCATTTATCAGTATTACTAATTCACTTATTGATAATTCTTTTCCATTTATAAATATCAATTAATGAGTTATATATGAATATGTACAATTGAATAATAAATATTTGTGAATGAATTGTTTTGAATATTAATTTTATATATTAATAAATCACGCAGTTTTGTCCAATTTGGCTTGCCATAAACCTGCTAGTGTATAACAATTTTTGTTCCTACGGACCTGTAGGATCAATTAATCTGTATGTTATAGCATCTATTTCCTGATTTCAGATATAAATCCGGTCACCAAATTGCCACTCCATACACACGAAGACAATTTGAATACCAAAACATCAAAACTTATGTAACATTTCACAAAATACTTATAGGTATATTCTTACTCCTTGGAAAGAATAAAAATCTTGTAAGGATAATCGTTATAGTTCAAAGACTTAAGCAAGTATGATTTCTATGAATTTTGAATATCATTCAAGTTAAATTGGTTTCGGTTTCGGCTTATGGTGAAAATGTCTAATGGGTTCCTTGAGACTTATTGGTAAGTTGATGGTTGTAATACCGATGACCATTATGATTTCAGGTGCACATGTAAAGCAAAATAGCAAGCAATGGAAGAAATGTTGTATGGCATCCTAATTGTATTGATTTCATCAAATGTACTCTCTTTAATCACAACAAAATACACTCATGAGGATTTTCGTGTGGGATGTCATCCCATGAAGAGGTATTTAGACACAATCGTTGACTGTTCATCAAGAGAACTGGATCATGTTCCACGTTTGCCACAGACAGTGACCGTCATAAACCTATCAAACAACTTCATAAGTAGTATTTTAGACACTCCATTTGAAGGAATGTCAATGCTACGTGAGTTAGATCTTTCGGACAACCCTCTAGCTTCAGTTCAACTTAATTTATTCAAAGGACTTTTAAATCTAAGAAAATTATCGTTAAAAAACTCATTACTCTACAAGCAAAACGATCTCGTGTTAGATACCTTATTATCAGACCTATTGAACTTAAATGATTTTAGTATGACTTTTAATGTTTCAGAATGTTTTCCATTCCCTTGTACTTATGATTCTAGTGGTCAACCATTTGGAAGCGTCGATTCATTGCAGTATGTCGACACACTGGAAATTGATTCTGCATTACTGAGATGGAAAACAAGCTCATCTCAATTAGTTTACACTACAAAATCAATGCATGCTATACATTATTTCTCCATAGGTTGCCAACTTGGAAGAGGACAGTTTGAATATATGCCGTTACTAGAAAATCTTACTATTTCTATGTCATATTCGAATCGCATGATTGCAGACGATACTTTCAAGTCACAGACCCATTTAAAACATCTGGCAATCTATGGATCAAACCCACAAGATGAAAACCCAGCAGATTTAATCTACAATGTCAGTTCTTCTGTGTCTGGCCTTCACAATCTGTCAACAATGATATTAGATAACTTATCAAACAGTATACAATTAAGATTTGATTGCAACAAAATTTACAATTTGACGAATTTGGTACAATTAACCAATATAAGTCTTGCAGGAAATAGCTTTGGTGTTGTGTATGGAGGATGCAACACATTTCCTTTGTCATTAAAATATTTGAACATACAAAATAACTGCTTATTTCTCTTTGATATCCTGATTGGCATACTCTTCGGAAACAATCAGATCAAATTCGTAAATGCCTCTAACCAAAGTAGTATTAAATGTGCTTTGAGATCTGGTAAATCAGTAGAATATAGTGAAAGCAAGATAGAAATTATGATACACACATTGATCTATACAAATTCCTCATACGAAATATATTTGCCTGAATTAGAATTTTATTTTCCTCATCTTAGATACTTAGATTTGTCTTCAAACAACAAGAGGGTTTCGAGAAATAAGATACCTTTTAGTTTTTCATCCCGTCGTCCTTTTCTGCAAGTTTTGAAAATGTCTGAATGTAACATCTATCAGGCAGATGATTATTCCTTCTCAAACTTTAATAAATTAGAGTACTTAGATTTATCCAGGAATAGGCTTGGCAGTATGCAGAATAGACTGGGCACATGGTTAGCTAACCTAACGTCACTTAAAGAGCTTAATATGGCAAGTAACGTAATTCAAGAAATACCTTCCGACTTTTTCAATTTTATGTCGAACATAGAGAAAATTGATCTAAGCAAGAACGAATTGGATAGTTTTGAGATATGCCTTCCAATTAAAAAACTCAGATATTTGGATTTGTCCTATAATCGATTACAAAAGTTGTCACAAAACACAAGAAACAACTTGGACAAACTTGTACATAGCAATTCAGTCCAAGTAGATCTCTATGGAAATACGTTGTTGTGCACTTGTGAAACACTGGATTTTTTACAATGGATTAAAGACACCGAAGTCAGATTATTAGTGAAGGATGAGTACGAATGTAGCTATAGCAACGGTACTAGAACCAGTTTAA
Source organism: Modiolus philippinarum (assembly GCA_002080025.1). NCBI lineage: Eukaryota > Metazoa > Mollusca > Bivalvia > Mytilida > Modiolidae > Modiolus > Modiolus philippinarum. Next base: position 49,756 of record MJUU01025060.1, read on the forward strand.
GAAATATATTGCATATACTAAAGCATCTAAAGTCTGATTGCGCTTCGAAGACAGCTTTAATTGTGGCTACAAGTTCAGTAACAGCATTCGGCTTGTTATGCATTTGTGCGATTTTCGCCTACAAATTTCGATGGAAAATTCGATATCTATATTACAAGACAAAGATAAAAATTCCTTACAGGAGAACAGGACATGGCTATGAACAAATATTTGAATATGACGTTTTTGTTTCCTATTCAACTGAAGATAACAAAGTACCTCGACAAGAGGCCATTTTGGAACTAGAGACGAAGCGAAATTTACGTGCTTGTATTCACGAAAGAGATTTCACAGCTGGAGAATCAATTGCGTATAATATTTCTAAGGGAATTCGCAGCAGCAAAAGAACAATCCTGTTCTTATCGAGCAATTTTCTGGCTAGTGAATGGTGTATGTATGAACTAAACATTGCTCGGATGGAATCTTTACATACCGGGAGAAAAGTTATTCTGGTCGTTCTATTAGAGAACATTCCTCACAAATCTCTTCCTATAGATGTACTAGGTATAATTGATACATATACTTATTTAGAATATCCGAAACATGGAACCAGAGGAGATCTTGATGTGTTTTGGAGTAAATGTGCGGATTTCATTTCTTAAAACGTGTCATGCTTATAAAATTATGATTAATTGGAAATACGGATACCTCGCTTTTCCCCAATCTTACACAACATATATTGATTTGCAATACAGTCTTTTTAAGGGGACAACTAAGAAATTGTTCTCTAAGATTTGTAAAAATTTGCAATGAGGTTTCAGACAAGATCTTTAAATGTTTATGTTCCGCGAATGATTACATGTAAGTGTTGTAGTGAGTGAAGAATTCAATTGATCGTGTAATTTCTGACCCTGTTCTAGACTATATTACATTCCAAGTCAGAATGTCAATCTGACCATCTGTTTGTTTTTCCCAGTTATGCGGCTCTTATTTTTGAAATTTTGCCAAAATGTGCATAACTGTTAATACCTTGGAAACAAAATTATATAATGTTCAGAACCCTTATGAGCTTTGGTTATTCAGTTCATATTTGAAAAATGCATTATCACAAATGAAGCTTAGATGCAACTTCAATAAAAACTGACAAGGATGTTTGCATTGTGGGCATGTATAATCCATAACTAGTAGTATGGTGGTTTATCGCCTTGAATACCTGTATAGGTCTCTCACGGCATTTTAAACCTGGAGGGACGCCCACTCCAATGCAATGTAATTTCGGACAGTTGATCTTCCCTGGTATCCGCTGACTGTCGTGAGACTTCGCAGTCGAATTCCTTGGTGGGTCGATCTTTTGGGTGTAGAAGGACTTTGAAGAACTCAAAGCCCTAACTACGATATGCGCCGCCGTTAGCCTGCATGTCTTGGCCCCGAGAGACCAAGACCCATTCTACACATTGAATGGTGCAGTTGCCCAGTCCTCACCATCGTACCGGAGTACTCTCGTGGAGGTGGTCGTGCGTCTTCGAGGACTAAATCCTCCATAACTAAATGAAACAATATAGTAATATACAATTATTAATAAATTGTGAAATAAGTATAGTTTATGAAAGTATTTTTGCAAAAAAATGTAAAAATTTGTACAAAAACACTTTTTTGCTCTTGATTATGTAACAAATAATTTTTTCTAATAAAGTGATAGCAGGGAATTTCTTTAAAATTTAAAAGAGAAAAGTAAACCAAAGAAGATTTGAAAGCAGAATTTAAAGGGAAATAACCCATAACCATATGGCATTGAATTTTTTTTTGGTGAAAAAAGTCAATAACTACAACACAGGCAGTTGGATTTTCTTCAAAATTTCAGAGTATGTAGATCTTGATATGCTGAACATTTTTCAAATTTACACTTCACCTCTATCTGTTACAGTTTTTTAAATAAAAAATAAAAAATGCATAAATTTTGAAAATTTGACGGAAAAAGGGCTCTACCTCTAAGACGGTTTTTCCGATTTTCGCCAAAATTGCAGGGCAGATAGATAGTACCCTTATATGTCTTATTTGACTCATTATCATTACAATTGTAGAATGTATACGGATATTACAACATTGAAGAATAAATTTTTAATGTCAGAAAATTATTGAGAACTTTGATTCTTTGAAAGTCACGTACTTTGTTTATTGATTATCAGTGCGCTTATATCAACATTCAGATAACTTGATTATCATCATTTTTTCCTATTTCTATGCAAAATTTAATATTGATTGTGTCAAATTATCTCAACGATGCGCTGGAAATGGCTATATTTATGGCATTGATTCTGTTTCGACATCTTCATTATTTACATCTTTCTTCCTGTTCTTGGTAATTTTAGACGTCATAATGTTGAAAAATTGGTGCTTTGCAGAGGTCATCACGGAACTAGTTTCCATATTTTGTCTGACGTCTCGGTTGTATAAATATGCATTGTTGAATTAATCTAAATACAAAATTAGATAAAGGGCTACGCCGAGCGCAGCATGATACGACCGCAGCATGTAGACCACTGAAATTTCAACAAAAGTAGTTTAAAGTGAATGTGGACACAGTAAAGAGCTTGACACAATAATTAGATGGACACAAAAAGAAGCTAGACACAGTTATTAGCTAGAAACAAAATAGGGAAAAAACCCTTTTGATTACTTACTGATAAAAAACCGTAAGAGCTATGCAAAATATGTACTATCAACTAAAACTTTACATCCATAGAAAATTAAAGAAAAAATCCATCGAAATCTGATGAAAAATAAAGATATGACACTTTTAGAAAAATTGCAATTTTGGCCCCTTTGACCCCTTGTAGCTCCGAAACAGTAAGAGCTACAAAAAATCCGTTAACATACTACTGAAAGCTTAGCTCAAGAGGAATCCAAAGAAAAAAATCCATCGAAATCCGATGAAAAATAAAGATTTGACATATTTAGAAAAATTGCATTTTTGGCCCCTTTGACCCCTTGTAGCTCCGA
>MJUU01025060.1:53189-73787 GCA_002080025.1 Modiolus philippinarum
AAAAATCTAATAGTTGAGTGCTATATTAATTTTTCGCAAGGAATCCATTGAAAAAAACTGCATCAAAATCGGACTTAAAATAAAAAAAAATTTTTTTTTGAGATTTGCCCCTGTTGGGCCCCATTTATCTCGTGAGTGGTACATGCTACGTGAAATCCGTTGGCATACTCCAGATTAGAAATTTCCTCAGGAGCACACTGAAACAAACCCCATCAAAATCCAATAAATAATAAAGATTCTACAGTCAAATATGTGAAAACACCTCATTTAACCCTTTTTTGGCCCCTAATTCTAAAATGGGCGGGGCAAAAACCTAAAGGAAAAAAACGTTTCTCAAGAATGTTCCAAGAAACATCATACTAAGATTTGAAAACAATCCATCCACTAGAACCAAAGTTATGCTGTCCACAGACACGAAAATACCTGATTTTACCCCTTTTTGGCCCCTTTTTTGCCTCTTTTTCAAAAACGGGTTGGGCAAGGAACTCGAAATTAAAACCCGGGCTTAAGCTTGTGCCAAAAAACATCATACTAAAATTTGATGACAATCCATTCACTAGAACTAAAGTTATGCTGTCCACAGACGCCGACGCCGACGCCGACGCCAACGCCGACGCCGACGCCAGCGCCATACCATAATACGACCGCAAAATTTTTGCGGTCGTATAAAAAAGTAATCATAATAGATGCTTTATTCAATTAGATTTAATTTCTTGAGAAACGCATAAAAATGACATTACTTGCAAATCGTTGGCAGGATTCAATGATACAAGTAACTACAAGTGATCTTCTTGGTCAACCGGATACGTTGTACTCTGCAGTCTGAGTTGGGAAAGACGATGAGTATGTTTCCATGACAAATTTCTTATGTTTTTAGCCCATTAACCAGTTTGTTATTAGATGTTTGTATGTGACAGTCCTCTTGTTTTTTTGATACATTGTAAATGACCATATGGAGACAGTAACATAGACATACAAAAACTGGGTACTAGATTTACTCGATGGCTTTTATAATGACTAGAAAAGCGATTTTGCAAAATTTTTGTTACGAAATGTTACATCAGATTTCATCTTGCACTTAAGTAGACTGAATTACTTTTTGCTCTTGAAACAAAGTAAGATTATTTCACATTTTTCGACAATGTAAATTAATTAAAAATGCTTGACTGGGTAAAAACATTACTTTCGGTCTTTTGGAATTATAAATAACATTTTTGGCTACAAAATTTATTTTGGTTTATTAGATCAATATTTAGATAACAAAACCATATATAATATTTTGATGCTTTTCAAATATTACATTTATTTACCGTATGTAGATTTAAAAAATAATTTTCCTACCATTAATTAAGGAAGGGAATATTGGTATACCTCAGTATCTTAAAACCAAGGAGATCTACTTGGTGCATAGCGCTGTCCTTAGATGGTTTTGGCTTATCCTTTAGATCGCTTTGGTTATATGTTCTCTATCAGATTTTACTGATTTTTAGCTCACCTGGCAATGCCAGGGTGAACTTTTGCCATCACCTGGCGTCCGTTGTCCGTCCGTCCGTCGTACACTTTTCTCCTCTGAAACCACTGAGCAAATTGGAACCAAACTTGGTCACAATAGTCCTTTGGTGGTTCCTTTCAAAAAAGGTATACGGCAGGTCCGTACCTCATCCAAGATGGCTGCCAGCGGGGAACATAGTTTCAACATTGGACCCTATGAAAATACATTCAAAGATCTTCTTCTCAGAAACTACTAGTCCAATTACAACCAAACTAATCCACAAAGGTATTTAGGTAGTCCGACCGTCCCATCCAAAAGAAAAATGTATCTTGCAGGTCCGCACCTTATCCAAGATGGCCACCATCTGGAACTTAGTTTTTACATTGGCCCTATTTATATTAGGGGGAACCTCTGTCCAAATTTTGAATTTTTATTTGAATTGTGGTCTGAATGTTTTAATTTGAGCAATATGTATTACCTTGGTTAAAAGGGGAACCCCCGTCCAATTTTTTTTGAATGGTGTTATGTTATGGGTTGTAATATAATGGATGGTAAATCTTTCCGTTGCCATCGAAACCAAACAAGAATATTGTAATTTTAGAAAATTAGTATTCTGCTAAATGTTATGTTTTGTTTTTCCTAATGGAAATGCCTTTTATTTATTTCAGCCATGGTCCAGGTAAGCGTTACAGGCTCTTGACAGCATCTTGTTTGGCTTATTGTCTTAAAAATGTTTTGACATAAGTTGTCGAAATGGCCTTGTGCAGAAACCAAATTACCAGTAACTTCGTTATGTTTATATTTGTTACTCAAATATCTAGTTACTATAGGAAATTATATACCTCCTGAAAGAAAGTTCGTTTATAGTAAAACAGTTATATTTATATAATAATGTTGTGTTTTACATTGACTATGCGAAAATAGTAGCCAGGGTGATGGAAAATAGTGCACGACCCGAAGGGGAGTGCACTAATGTCCATCACCCTGGCAACTATTTTCCATAGTCAATGTAAAACACAACATTAATATTATTATACTGACTGTTGTCTATATTTCTGAACAGCTGAATATGGAAATTTTTCTTTAGCTTGTTTGCTATATCATCGGCCTGTGAATCGTTTTACTGTACCTGTGTTGTCAATTTCCACGCGTTAATGATCTCAATACACATTACAGCATTATATCAACACAGGAAGGGAACTTATTTTAGCAATGAAATAATATATTTCAAGTGGCCAAAACATATTCAACTGCTTTGGGAGAATGAGTCATTAAGAATCTAACACCAGGGGAAGTGCGAGACAGGAGAATCTCAGACACCCAAGGGTAAGATTTCCAGTCTCGGACGAAGCTTGCTGAGTCCGAGATGATTGAAATCTTACCCGAGGGTGTCTGAGATTCTCCTGTCTCGCACTTCCACTGGTGTTTGATTTTATTTCTCACTGTATTTACCCTAAAATATACTAAAATCCACACAAAAATGTCGCCCCCTTTTTGTCTGTTTACACAAGGAGTTACGTCCCTTTTTACAACGTCATAAGATAAGGAATGTGTACCCGAGCGCGCCATATTTTAAAAGACGATTTTCTCGTATTTTCCTGCGAAATTTTTCTTCAAATGATATATCAATCTTATAATACGTAGATTAACTACACTTTTATCCACTAATGAGGACAGATGTAGACTATAACACCCTAATGTGCAAACACGATATTTGCCGGTATACTTGCACGTGATTTTTTTGTCTTGCACTAGTGTAAGACAAGGAAATCTCACACCGCTAAAAATAGGAACTACTGTGTCTCAAAAGTGAGAAATAATTATGTGTGTACACACGAAGCTCAGCTTTTTCATTCCTTCTTCTTCCCAGTAAAAAAAAACACCTGAGCACTGTAGCAGACAACCAAATAAGTACCACCCTTTTGTCGGTCGGATCAAAACCCCACCTCCCGCAAGTAATGATTGATGATGATTGACAAAGAAATCAATAGTCTTCACAACAGCAGTGCTAACTATTGCAATAGTGCAGTCAACGCTATTTCTCTTGAAAATTATGCGAAAATAAAACTGTTTTACTATAAAAGAACGTTCTTACAGGAGGTATAATAATTTGGTATAGTCTAAATAAATAGCGTTGATTACACTAATGGCAAAAGTAAGCGCTGTTGTTGTGAAAACTATTGATTTCTACGTCAATCGTCATGAAGTTTTTTTTTATTTATCAATATTTTTGTTGAATTTTCATACTAAGAATATTTTAAACATAAAAGAACTATTTGACAACTTATCTTTTCAAAATAGTCAACAGTCAGTATAATAATAATATTTATGTTTTTCATTGACTGTGGACATAGCAGCCAGGGGGATAGACAATAGTGTATTTCCCATCAGGTTGTGCAGTGCACTATTATCCATCACCCCGGCTGCTTTTTTGCATAGTCAATGTAGGATACAGAAGTATCATAATTTATAAACATTCACAAAAAGGAGTGATAAAATGAAATTGAAGCTTCTAGAAGTTTTGTCCTGAAGAGAAGAAAACATATAGAAAACTTTATTGCAGTTTTCGACACAATTGTTGTTGAATAAATATTTGTATATCTAGCACTATCACTATAAATCTTGTTGTTTAATGCCATATTTGTCTGTAATAAGATTTTAAAAAGAAACAAAAAAGGACAATATGGAGAATTATGGCACACACACACACACACACACACACACACACACACACACACATATATATAAGCCAGTTTGATACTTAGTTTTTACAGTGTACATTTGACTAACTGTTTCACTGGCTCTATTAAAAGCTAGTAGCAAGAGTTCGGTTAAAAAGGATGTAATATTACATTCCAATCCGAGTTTCCAATTAATAGACAGCGGAACACGGAAGATGAGATATGTCAAATTGATCGACAATACCCTCATTTGCTTGGTTGTATGAAAGATCTATTGGCTAGGGGTTTTCCCTTATTATATGTGTTAAGGTGTCTCAGTGGTATTATTCCGCCATTTTTTTATAATAATTGTTCATTTAGGTTTCATTCATTAAGAAATTAATCAAAAAAGTTATTTAAAATGAAAAGAAAGTTCAAATGTATTTAAAATTTATATTCCTAATCATTTTTATAACATTTTCATTACAAAAACGTGAGTTAAAACACATGACCTTTAAATCTGTTGCTGGATTTTCAGAACACAGAAATTATTCAAGGGAGATAATTTGATAAAATATTTTAACAAAGATATCACTAGAGAAATGGACCTTTTCCAATTTTCTCATTTATTTCAACGGTGACCCCTAATTTTTATTTTTTAAATGTAAACTACATAATGATAATTAAACACATGCAAAATATGAAAAAATTCTATAATAATTTTTTCAAACTATCCTCTCATATGATCATTTTCCCTATCATTTCTATGTAAAATCCTGAAATTTTCAATTTCAGATTTTGCGCTTAAATGCACGGTGACCCCTAAATTTTATTTTACATTTTGAACAATAATACAATTATGTTTCTACACAGAAAATTTTACAAAATTCTATAATAGGAAATTAATACCCTGCAGACACCTTAAAATTATTGTGGCAAAACTGAGTGTCTTAAGTTTATAAACCAAAAAACCGCACAAAAGATGTCACAGTATCAGGACAAAACCATATTGAAATATTGCTTATTGTAACGCAGAGCGTTACAGATGTCCCCCAAACGAACATTGTTAATGTTTTCCACAGTTTCCATGACAACAGCAGCATTTATGAGATTTCTAAGACTTAGCATTAATAACTACACGTCAGATAACTATCGGTAAAATTTCATCCAATTGAACCATTTTGAATTGTCCTGCCTTTTTCCATTTCCATGGCAATAGAAGTCATCTTATAAAAAATTGTGAGGCTTAAAATCATTTCTACACATGTCAGACAACCTTCCCATAAACTTTCATCCAAATTGGAGCATTTTTAATTTTCCCGCCTTTTCCGTTTCCATGGCAACGGCGGCCATTTTGAAAATTTTGAGACCAAAAATCAATTCTATGTACGTTAGGCAACCTTCCTATGAAAAAAATCAATTCAATGCATGCTAGGCAACCTTCCTGTAAAAATTCATCCAATTCTGAGCGCTTTGAATTTTCCCGCCTTTTTCCCATTTCCATGGCAACGGTCGACATTTTGAAAATTTTGAGACCAAAAATCAATTCTATACATGCTAGGCAACCTTCCTGTAAAATTTCATCCAATTCTGAGCACTTTGAATTTTCCCGCCTTTTTCCGTTTCCATGGCAACGGCGGCCATTTTGAAAATTTTGAAAGGTTTCTGCACATCTACTCATATAAGCCAACATTCCTGTGAAGTTTCATAAAGTTTGGACTAATAGTTTCTGAGAAACGTGTCGGACAAGAATTGAGCGGAAGAGAGAAGAAGAAAAAAAAACAAATAATATTATAATAATAATAACAAGTAATGACTGTGTTCGCAGAGCGAAACACAAAAGTCTCCCAAACGAACTCCCATATCTAGCAACCCTCCTGTGAAATTTCATTCAATTCTGAGCACTTTGAATTTTCCGTCTTTTTTCCGTTTCCATGGCAACGGCAGCCATTTTGAAAATTTTGAGACCAAAAATTAATTTTATGCATGGTAGGCAACATTCCTGTAAAATTTCATCCAATTCTGAACACTTTGAATTTTCCCGCCTTTTTTCCGTCTCCATGGCAACGGTCGCCATTTTGAAATTTTTGAGACCAAAAATCAATTCTATGCATGCTAGACAACCTTCCTGTCAAATTTCATCCAATTCTGAGCATTTTGAATTTTCCTGCCTTTTTTCCGTTTCCATGGCAACGGTCGCCATTTTGAGACCAAAAATCAATTTTATGCATGCTAGGCAACCTTCCTGTCAATTTTCATCCAATTCTGAGCACTTTGGATTTTCCCGCCTTTTTTGAGTTTCCATGGCAACGGTCGCCATTTTGGAAATTCCAAGACTGGATGGCACATCTTCTCATTGTCCTCTACCAGCATATGAAGTTTCATGAAGTTCCGGTCAAAGGTCTTCGAGATATGTCCCGGACAAAAATTTTACGCCGGAAAAAGCGTAAAAAGAATAATAATATAATAAAAAGAGCAAAAACAATAAGTCTCCACAAACTTCGTTTGAGAGACTTAATAAGAAACGGAGTAAACAAAATATGTCTCCCAAACTTCGTTTGGGGGACATAAATATTCATAGTAGTCAGGGCAAGTCATATTGACATATTTATAGTAGATTTGTGAACTGCTTAACATACCCATCCATTAGAACTAACGCCAAACGAGTTTTATTTCATGATAAACCTATTCTTAAAAACAACATTTAACATTTAGAAATTAACTTACCACCTTCTATTAGTAGACGCAATTTCAGCGTGATTTCATTCCAAAGATTTCCATTCCCAAAGATCCGAAAACATGGCAAATCATATTTAACACAAGTTGAGACATTTTTAAAGACAACACAAATGAACAAAAAGAGCACAAAAGCACACGCACTTTGTAAATTCGGTAATACACTCTGTATCTATTTTAGATACATCGTAACGGTATGTCAAATCACAGTGACCACCGTAAAACTTCTATAGCTTAATTGCAACAGCTTGGTGTATAAGTTTTTGAGACAGTTATTTCCCTCTGTTACAAATACATTTGTAGATTCTAATTTCATTAGTAAAAGATCTGTCAAAATGTCGAGGAAAGTTTTGACTCTAGAACAACGAGTAGAAGTTGTGAAACTTTTGGAAAACGGCAAAAGCTCGAGAGATGTGGCTGCGATTGTGGGTGTTGGGCGGACACAGATACAAAATATAAACAAAAGGAAGGCTGAGGTGATGGACGATTATGAACATAACGTATCTGCAGACCGTAAACGAAAGAGACATAAAACGGGGAATGATCTTTGTTGGCACTTAGGACAGGGAGAACATCACTTCTTAACAAAATAATGGACGTTGATGATGAACTATTAGAAATGATGTCATTGGAAAATAAACAAACAACCATTTCAAATTTTTTTAAACCACTTTAATTGCAGAAGAATGTAAATACAATGCATACATTTTAACTGTAGATACTGTTTTAGTGCTGTGTGCTTTCTAAATGTACATGAACTTATTTTAGTGTTGTTTATAATTTTACCAAAGACATATATGGCTCTTTATGAGGAAGGGCCGGAAACATTATAATTTTTAATATCCTTACCGTTACTTTAACTGAAAGGATATCAAAAATTTTAATGGCTGACATCCCCCGATCAAAAATACTGAACCTTGAATTAAAGGTCACCTCTATTAAGCAGCCAATTTTGAAATTCCCTTGGGTGGCTGCTTAAATCAAGTTTGACTGTACACTATAATATTGAATGAGTTGTGAAAATAAAACGCCATATGCCAGGAAAGTGAATTAATTACTGCTGAAATATAAAAAATGTTCACTATTGGAAAGTCAAAAATATCTGTATTTTGATACTTGAAGAGAGTTTCGACTGACACACCGATAACTGTCTTATAAATTAAAAAATCCCAGCAACAGAGAAATATTTCAATCAAACGCGATGGAAATATTAATTTTAAATAAAAACTAGAAATGTCAACAAAAACCACTCATAAACAAATATTTGATAGTCGATAGTTTAGGAATAAATGTAATTTTGGAGGTGTTTATGGATGTGTAAACGCAACCGACACACTTACAAACTAAATTAAGTCCGGAGGACTTTATGTAAAGTTTCTGAGTTAAATGCTACGCATTTTGTTATTTATTACCAATGGGCCGATGCCTCTCCTGGTGGACTGTTAGTTCCCGAGGGTATTCACCAACCAGGTAGTCAGTAAATCGATGCTGACCCGAAACCGATTTTATCGAAACTTGCAATACCTAAATTTTACAAAATTTTGTTTAAAACTAAGGAGTATCTCCTTCAAGCATAGCTCTGTCCTTAGCTAAATTCTGGCTTTTCTATTTAGACCCTTTTGCTTATTTGTACTCTACCAGCTTTTATACGTTTTTCGGTTAAAGGACTTCCAAATGGTTTGGGTTGATCTGTACTGATGAGACTTAAGTTGTCGAAATGCGCATATGCAGAAAATAAAAACAACAGTAAATTTCGATATGCTGTACACAGTAACTTCGGTATTTTGTTATTTACACATCCATAAACTCCTCCAAAGATACTTCTATTTTTTATAATTCCAATCCTTGAACTTAAAACAATGTTGTCGTTGAATTTGACGTCACAATATACTACTCGGAGCGTAGTAAGCGTTTATTGAGCTAATAACTTCTGTTATTCATGCTATGAACGAATGAAATTGGATGTTGCACCCATATAACTATTTTACTATCGAAGCAGACAAAATTTGTTAATGTGAAAAGTAAGGAATCTCAATCGCAAAATCTTTTCCAAGCGTTTGGTTCACAAACTCGGCATAATTTTTATTTCTTGAAATTTACTGAAAATATGTTACAATAAAATGTTATAACTATTTAACTGAAACATTTGTTTATATTCCAATGTAAATGTTCACATTCTAACAAATGAAGTGCCTTATTTTTTGGCGTTTATGTTACGTTCATTTGTTTCGTCTTCGTCTTTACGTTCTCAGTCTGTATATTATCCTTATATTGCCATGTATTCTGAATTTATGGTTTTGGCTCTTGCTTTTGTCTTTATTTGCAAATTTACCCCCCCCCCCAAAAAAAAAAATAAATAATATAATGCTTATTTATTTGGGTCCGTGATTGTTTTCCATCATCTAGTATTTGTTTTGAACGTATGGAGTAACGACTTCCGTTCAGAGATGGAAATACATATTATTGTCAACTTTGGCAAAAGGCATTTTCTACAATTTTTTATGTGATTGTTTTCCTTTGATTCAAAAAAGATTTTTATAGTTTTAACTTGCTTTCATACAGCCAAACACTGAAGCATTTCTTGTACATTGTTGGTAGGTGAACCATATAAAAGTACTTTCAAATACGTGGTGAGGTTTGAATTTTGAAAATATATGCAACGAAAAGCATTGGTTGTTATATCTATAAAACTCCTTTGTCGCATTGATGAAATACTATAAGAGTAATATAGAATTTATAGATATACAACCACAAGACTCTGAGTAAAAGGATATTCTTGTTAAGCAACAGAGCATTAAAGAGGGTTGTCATGTTTCATGTTTTAGAAGGAGTCTCATATATGCCAGCATCTAGTTTTTGCAATGTACTTTACCATGGCAACATTATCCATTCATCATACAGCAAAACTCGACATCAGGCATTGGCGGATCCCGAGGGGGTTCCGGAGGTTGGAACCCCCTTTTTTCTGGACAATCATGTATTTTTTAATGAATATCCTGATGTTTTATTAAGAAAAATCCCCAGAATTTTTCGCGCTTCGCGCCGCTCGGCGAAATATTCTTTCATTTCCCATTGAAACCCCCCCTTTTCTAAATGCCTGGATCCACGCCTGTCAGGACCAATATGTTACTTCTATCTACTTATATACACTGGCAAATGAATACCAAGAAAAAGAGGGAAGACGAAAATCCTGAATTCAAAACTGCAAAATCCCAAAATTTCAAACGTAATACAAATGAAGAAAAGCAAAACGAAGACCAAACAATAAACAAAATCTAAATACTAACAGTGCGAACCCACAAAAGAGGAAACATGATCTGCTCCATTCGTCGTTTGGCGGCGAAATACCCGTTGGGCAGTTGGACAACTGAATGATAAATGCCGTGATCTAATCCTCAAACAAAATTAATAAGAAATACTTGATATATTACTTATATAAACTCCCAAAACGTGCCAAAAAATCGGTCAATGAAACAGTAATCTATTACAAATTTAAACCACAATATCACTGATGTAGGCAAAACAAAAATGTAGCAGTGTAATAAACATGACAACGCAGAAAACAATAACACCAGTAAACAGTCTGAATTCAAAAAAAAAAAAAAAAAAAAAAAAAAAAAAAAGAAACGTCAGGAAACCCTAAAGAGTAATTATGATCTGTTCCATTCGTTGCACCCGTGTCCATGCCCATTTGGCCAAGTAAATCCTGTTTTGTTATTTTAGGTGTTTGTCGGTTCGGTTTACAACTCTGAATCTACCCAGAAGTGTGGAAACCTATATGCAAGATAGTAATATTGGAACTATCGGTCTTTTGCAATTTACAACACCCTCAGTTTCATGGGAGTTCATACTGTCAGTGCCTTGGTTTTGAATGTTGTGTTTTTCTGTGCTCTGTATCTGTCTAACGTCATTGTTTCCTGTGTTCTCGTTTTGGCCATGTCTTTCGACTTTGATTATTGTAATTAACAGTCCTTTATTCGTTCGGTATTCTACAGCTGTTGTTTGCAGGAAGTACATTACTAGAGATTTATCAGTTTAAGTAGTTTTGTCCAATAAAAAGACAATTTCAATTGCTGAGTGTCCTTGATGAAAATGACAAATATTACTTAATTTTAATTTAAGTTTAAACTTCTTTAATTAAAATACCTATGCCCCATTTGGGTTGTTGTACATCACAAGACGATAGGATTAAGAAAGGAAGACAAACGAATTGTAAGTTATCGTAGATAAGAATTGAAAAATAAAATTGGTTATACCTTTTCTAAAGCTCTTGTTGGTCTTTTTGTCAATAACTAAACCAAACAGAAAATGCAAAATGAATCGAGTTCCGCAGTGATAATGTATATAAATCTTTTTTTCCTGCTTACGCCAAATATTTTTTCATATTTCAGGTATTTTTTTAGAACACAAACAGATTCATTGTTGTCTCTTTGACACATTCCCTGTTTACCTTCTCTTTTCTATTTTCATTTGAAGTTTGTTTATTATTTATGGATGCTGTTTTCTTTTGGCACGGGGAAGGGGACAAGAGAGAGAATTCAAATGTCATGATTTCTGGTTAAGACCGAAAACTGCATTTGTTTTCGGAGTTGTATAGAAAATTTACTCGCACTACGCAATAGACCGGTATTTTTCTTGCATTCCACAAGATAATATATTCAACCCGACTCAAGTGCAAACCTGAACTTAATCTTTATCTTAAGATCTGTGACAGATCCTGACGTAACCAATCAAAAACTATGGTAGATTTGCACAGTTACAAATCAAAAGCAGATTTTGCATATTTTATTCATGGCATATTGATCCTGTCTAAAAAAAGAAACTGCGAACTTTCCTACAACAGCGTGCATAAACACCGTTACCCAATTATTTCTATATATCATAATTAGCCCACAACAAGCAATATTGAAAAGAAATGTCTTGTCTAAAACAGTTATTTTGCAATCACAAATGGTTCGCTGAATGAAATTAGGACTTCGTCATGCATTCGTAATGAAACCGGCAAAACATGTATCTAAAAAAATGAGTATTTATTAGTGAAGAATACTCTATTTTACAAGGAGACTACATCCGTACTTGTCACATGTAAAGTATGACTTAGCTTATTATTTACTATTCATCACGATCACATATGTTAAATCGCTTATAGATTTGCTTTTGTTGCATCCAATTAATTCAAAACGACAACCAAAAATCGCAAATCCATAATTGATGGCAATTATAAGATCACATACAGACAGATAACTTAAATGACGAGGACAAAAAAAAAGAAAAAAAAGAAAAAACAAAATTAAACTTATAAGAGGCTAGACATCATGGACTCCAGAAGGGTCAGCATAAACTGCTCCACATTGGCAGCTCTCACACACCAAGAAGCAATTTTTTCAGAAAGTACGAGGCGACACGACAGGAACTCGGATCAATCGGACTTTGTACCGGCACTAGCAAAAGTCAGCGGCAGGGTCAAACCGATTTATGGGCACCAAAAAACCCCCCTTCCCAGTCCTGTTTCTCTATGTTCATACGAATAAGACCCGAGACAGGTAGACTACATGTATTTTTCCTAAAAGTCTCAAAGACCACTTATTTTGGGGAATTCTACTTTAAAAACAACGTTTAAGAATTTGTCTCAATGGGAACAAACATTTATACCAATTTTATTCCCAAAATATTGATTCCACATTTGGTAAATTTCCTGAAAGACTCAAAGACCACTTATTTTTTTAGAAATGTATCCTTGAATTCCTTTAAACGACTATCAATAGTTTGATTTCAAAAATATTGAGAAATATTATGCCCATGGTGTATAACAACTGTTTTTCTGTGCCAAACAGGGAGTAGTTTAAACTTATTTTATTTACTTAAATAAATACAAACAGGACTAGACACGAGAAGGAACTCTGTCAAGGGGTCGTCTCAAAATTACAATTAATAACAATAAATGGACATGCAAATCTACTTACGTTAACAACATAAATATACACTAATTGATAATACGAAATAACTAAGAAAAATAAATAAATAAGTCACATGTAATGATAAGTGTGTTTTAGTGAATGTCTGCCTGAGTATTCAGCTTTAAAAGAAAGTAAATTAACTAATCAATGGAAACGTTTAGAGGCTTTAAGGAAAATGAAAACATGATGCAGTACAAATTTACCATCTGCGGACGATAAATCGCGATTTAAACCAACAATGTTTTTGAATCTATAGTATGAACGTTCAAAATTCTTGAATGTTACTCTTACTTCATAATATAATTGACTTTATTGTATAATTGACAACGAAGAAGATGGTGATCAACTGTCTCCTGATCATTGCCACATTGACAAGATGGGCTTTGAACACAAGGCACTATTTAGAAAAGACGATAAACATCGTAGCTGTGTTAGAATAATGTTTTCTTTTCTAGGGCAATTATAAAAATGCTTCGGAACTTGATCTCTAAAGGCTATTTTGAAACATGAGGGGCCATCAATATTTCGTATATATGAAAAAGAAAGGAAATGGGGTAAATGTCACGGAGACAACATCCCATATCCAGGTTAAAACGACCCAAAACAAAGCATCTAGGGGTCACCGTACGGTCTTCAACACAGTGAGGAACCTCACAACCTATAGCAAGCCCTTAGTGAATAAATCAATGGAAACAAACTACATCCAATTACTCAAATATCAAGAAACTAAAATTTTATTAGAAGACAAGGACAAGCCAATGACCAACATATTCCTGACTTGGGATAGGCGCGAAAATCGCGGTGGGGTTAAACTCGTTTTCTTGGATCCCAACCCTCCCCTATGTGTGGTGAATGGCTAAAAAATAAATACATAAAAAGACTCACAGAAAAAACAAACTAGAAAAAAGTCCAACTTATCAAGACGAGTACCCTTACAATGAAGTACATAAAACATGAAGACAATACACACAGGTACTGTCCGGACAAATGCTCGCAGTTACTGATAGCTAGCTAAGAACATAATTTCCGTTGACTATGATATCAAGCCTTCTTACATATGAAGTTGCAATTGAAATACTTCTAAATAGATTTTGTTTAACAACATCATCAATTGTGAAAGAAGAACTTGATATTGTGCAATGCCAAAAACTGCCAATATGAAAAATTGTTTAGTTATGGTATGTTTAAATCCAAGTTGTTGCAGATGGGAAAAAGGAGTTTGTAGTGAGGGAAAGTCTGCAGAAGGGGGTTATAAGGTCGTTGCCATTGCGTAAAGGATAAACAGTGATTGAATGATTGAATTCACTGGAGTAATCGGGTGTTCCCTTATAGATTATTGAATATTCTTTTCCTCCTTGCTTTAAATGTTTACCAACCTATTTCTCTATAGAAAATTTCCGATCTAGTAAAAACAGGCAAGCCCCTAACAATTATAGCTGACTCCCTGTACAGAGTTTGTAATTTGTTTGAGTTCACAATTTCACAATTTTTCAAAACTTTGGAGGCATCCTCGAACAATGATCTTATGTAGACAAAAATTTTTTCTACCTGATCTAAATTTTAATTTGCGTATTACATTCAATGGTTTAGAAATGTTTGTAATGATATTGTTCACAAGCATAGTTACTTACTGTTACACTTAAGTGTCTATGTGTAGTGCTTAGGGTAATATTTCGCCGTTAATTATTCAGAATGTCATTATTAGTGAACATCATAATTTTGGTTTTATTTGGATTGAAACACATAAGCCATTTTTGCGACCATTCAATCTGTTTTTGTAGATCATGATTTATTACATCTGTAACATACAATAAATCAGTGTTTGAATATCCAAATGAAGTATCATCAGCAAAACGTCTACACAGGGAAAACAGACTGTCTGCAATAT
Source organism: Modiolus philippinarum (assembly GCA_002080025.1). Taxonomy (NCBI): domain Eukaryota; kingdom Metazoa; phylum Mollusca; class Bivalvia; order Mytilida; family Modiolidae; genus Modiolus; species Modiolus philippinarum. Next base: position 67,923 of record MJUU01025060.1, read on the forward strand.
CGTTGATATGAATAATAAATAGCAAGGGGAAAAGAACAGAACCCCGTGGAACCCCTACATGTATAGTACATAATTAAGAACACGATTTTTTTCCAGACCTCTTTGCTTTCGTTCATTTTAATAATTTATTAGATATATCATAGAAATGCATTTTATGCAAGTCATCGATGCCATACTTTGTCAAATGCTTTGGAGAAATCGCAAAACACGAAACAACAAAACCCTTTTTTTCTACAGAGAATTTAATATAGAGTTGTACATTTGTAAAAGTTGGTAAACAGTTGACTTTTAAGGCAACTCCCTGTTTAGAATTCATAGAAAAGTTGGTTAAAGCGTAAATGGTTATAAACATGTTTATAAACAACTATTTCCATAACTTTAACAACACAACTAATAAGGGATACAGGTCTATAATTAGACAGGAAAGAAGCATCACCTTTTTTTAAAAATGACAGTGTAACATTTTCAACCTTCCTGTTATAAAGGCAATGGTCTAGCGAATTATTAAGAATATATTGTTAAAGTTTTCAGGGCATACATATATTTTCAACAAGTGTTAAATCAATATAAAAGTCAGGTACGAAAGCCCTTTTAGTATGGAGAGTTTCAATGATATCAGTTATTCATCAATAGTTATATGCATAGAACTTATATTTGCATCTGTTTTAGATGGAAATTCCGGAAATTTAATTTCATATTTCATTGTCGTTTACTGTAGACATTTTTCAGAAGAGCGCATTTCTCGTCATCGTCATAGACAGTGTAATCCAAAATTTGACTAATGTAATCATTTTGTAATGGTGATATAGTATTGGTCCATTTATTGGACTTAATCAACATTTTCATGAATTTCCAGTATACTGAAGGACAAAATATTTTCACAATATATTATCTATCTTTTTTCCAAAGTTTTCTTTTGCTAATCTCTTCAATTTTGTAATTATATTAAACTGTTTTTCTATATTTGATAATATCCAAATAATATTCGAATTTATTTTCTGTTCCAAAATTTTCAATATGAAAATTGTATGTTTTGACAATATTATGGCTTTGTCAACTAACACAATCTGAGCACACATAAGTTATAGTTAGTCGTCATACAAGCGGGAGGTTGATGCATCATTAAACCTGATTTAACCCATCATTTCATTTATAAAATGCCCGTTCCAAGTCGGGAATCTGACGGCTTGCCAAAAATGTTTTGTGTTGGCTTGTTTCCCTGATTTTGTCGTATGTTATAATACGGATTTTCCTTACTGGTCTCTCCTTTGATCAATTCGGACTTTTGTTGTCACTTTTATTTATAAAGGTAGTGTTAAGGTATGACGCTAATGTTGGTGTATCAATGGTCTCTTTAACGCTGAGTTCATTGGGTAAACGGAATGAAGGGAATGTTTAAATCGAGGATTGATTAAAGATTAAAACATCATCACTGTAATGGAAACCGAAATTAAAGGACCTGGCTAGATTTTTGTATTTGTTCTGAAAAAAGTCCTTTATAAAAATCGCTTAATACAATTATAAAAACACATATGCCAGAAGAAGCGCACAATTAGTCCTCATTAGTATCCCGATTGTCTTTCGGAAAAGGCATGTTCCGAATTGGAAAAATGTATTTTGAATTAAACATTTTAGCATGGAAATTGCATCCTCTTCAGTATACTTTTGTGGGAAGTACTTTGGCGTTTGACCAAATGTGCGTTTTTTTTTACCTAAAACCAAAGATGAGTATTTTCACCTCTTTGGTGCTGATGGACTGATGAATGAGATCTCGTAGTACTGACTTCACTTTGTCATGAGGAAAAGTGTCGTAAAGTGTTGGAATATCGAAGGTTTTCATACTGTTGCGGAATAAAATTGTCGAATATAGATATCTTATAAACTCTTAGATTTTTTTAAACTCCCTTCTGATTCATTCCGCTTGTAGAGTAAGTTTTTCACAGTATACGGCCATCTTTGACTGCGGTAAGGCAAGATTATTTGATTGTAATGCTGCTGATAAGAGGTTACTCCTTGAATCGCAAGTACAGAATTTCAAAATTTACTGTTTATTATGCAAGTTCGGTATTTTTGTATTTTGACTGCTGTTGGACCAGAGGTCCACGAGGGTATACGTATTTACCAGATCAGTAGTCGACATGAAAATTTTAGCTTGCTCTTTATAGAAATTTACTGTTTTTTTTTCAATTCTTACAAATTAAGATACCGAGGAGTCATTCCGTGTATTGCACTCTGTAAATATCCTTGCTACTTAATTTCAAAATAAAACATGTTAACATGAACAATACCTGCACGCAAAAACAGAATGGGATCACTTTTATAGTGCACCACTTAAAATTCTTATATTTTCATTTTCACTTAAACTTCAACTTTTTAGTTCCTTAATTTTCTATAGATGGATGAAATATACAAAAATTGGTATCAAATGAAAGCTGAATTCATAATCTTTACAATGAATATAAGCATGGACTTTTTACGCCTTTGTATGGGTTGGGGATACAAAAATATACCCCTCCCCTGCAAAAAAAATGAAAATGAATATTTTTTGCTTTAAATTCCTTATAGATATACATTTTTGGTAATTTTCTGTTCCTAACTTATCAGTTCAGATACAAGGTTGAAAAATAACACCATTAAGGTCCAAAGATTTGAAAAATGGGAATTTTTAATATTTTCCATATTTCAAATTTTCAATGTAAGGATCGTGAAAATCTGAATATGTATCTCTGAATTGCCTTTGTAATGATGTTTTATGATGTGTTAGCAACAAATTGAGTTAAAAATATTTTTTTTCAATCGTCTGTTAAGTTCACAAATAAGCACCCTTGCCCCTTAAAATTAAGGAAAAAGTTAAATTTCCATACTTTTAATGCTAAAATATAATGCTTTATTTGATTTTGGGTTATGATTTCACTATATCTGACATACAGGAGACCTATTTAGTAGAATGCAACTGTTCAAGTGAGCTATATTTTGTGTACAAAATGGGAATTTTCAGTTTTCTAGAATCTCCCCTAATTTGTTGTTGAGATGTAGATTTATTATAGAATTTATATATACACAAATGTAGCTTTAAATATGTATGATATATCGTTTTCTCTAATTTTTGTTCGAAATAAATACGTCCCAGATAATGTTAGATGAAAATGATAAACAACATGTTTGGAAAATGATCTCACTTGCTGATTGGTCAATCATGTAAATGTCTCATGTCAGTTTCTAGAAATAGTGCAACCGGATGTTGATGAAATTAACACATGCATCATTGTCTAACGAAATGGATTTTGCATTTTTATTACTAAGATAACTCAATTTATTGATAATATGACATTTTTATCAAAAATATTATATTCAACATCCCTTTCAATAAATGGCGCAATGATACACATAGCAACGATCATAGCAACAAAATGGCGGCATACTTGAGACTGGAGACTACGGAGATCGCTTTACCTCAAATAAATTGAGTATGAATTAGAGAAACAATGTCTAACATTGTTTTCCAGTTTTTTACGATAATTTCTCACACCTCGAACTTTAAAATATGAAAATTTAACTATCTCGATGATGTGAGAAATATACGCAATAAACTGGAAACAATATTAGAGACTATATTTAGCATGCTCACCTTTCATAGGAATGTGTTTTTAAACGTTTGAGACAAACTTCGGACTTAAGAAATGCAAAATTTTAACCCCTTGCTATAGGTAATGGATTGAAAACCCTTACCGTGCTCACCTCCCATACACACACTTATGATCCAGACCATTTTTTCCCCCAGTTCTTTTATATGTTTTATATATCCTCCTCATAACAGAAAATGTTTACACGAATATAACCTGCTCGCATTACAGTATAGGGCCACTATTATAATACATCACGCAAAATTCTTGTATTTTCGTTTTAACAAAAATTTTATCTTTGTAGCGCTATAATTTCGTGTAGATAAGTTAGATGTACTGAAATTGGGTACCACGTTGAAACTTATTTAATATCCTTTACAATGAACACAAGTTTGGTCATTTTACGCCATTTTTATGATCTGGCAATGCAAAAAAAATATAACCCCTTGCAAACAAATAGGGAGAATGACTTTTTAACTGTCAATTTCCTTTCAGATAAATAAATTTCATCATTAGATATAGTTTTCACGCTTAATTTATCAGTTTTGATACAATGTTGGAAAATAAAATTTTGATTTTCGGTATAAAAATTTTGAAAAAAGGAAATTTTTGGAATTTTAAATATTTTCATAATTTTACTTTCTGACCTTTGGATCGTTCAAATTTGAATGTATATCTAATAAATGCCTACGTAATGATGATATATGATACTGTAAACCGGTAATTTTTCGCGGCGCGAATATACTTGTCTATTATTGAAGTCAATGGTTACCAATTTGACAGTTCGAATTCAAAATTGCGCGAACTAAACTCCTTTCAATTTACCCCGAATTAAGACGGTGCGAAAATGTCGAAGTTTACATTACCGTATAAGTGGAAAATTTCACGGTATGCAATTTTCGCTTTATTCGCGACCATTCTGAAGTCGCGAGAATTGCATACCGCGAAATATAATTTATATGAGGCTTTATACAGTAAATGATATGCAATAGCGAAAAATTGAGTCCCGCGAAAATAAAGTCCAGCAATTTTGATAGAAATCGCGAAATTTGCGTCCCGCGAAAATAACCACTTATGTGGTATGTTAGCAACAGATTGTGTGAAAAAAAGTTAGTTTTAGTTTTATTGTTGGTTCACAAATGCAAAACTTATCAACCCTCCCCCTTAAAATTAAGGGAAAATTAAAAATATTCAGGGTCTAAATGATGAAACGATAATGTCTAATGCAATTTTTTGTTTGTAATTAACTATAGCTGACATACAGAAAACCATTTAAAGGTAGATTTAAACATTTTAAGAGGTCTCTCTTTGATCCTTCTGCTCTAAATTTTATGCAAAGTAGGAATTTTCCCTTTTTCAGAATTTTTGCAGTTCTGACTTAGTGATGTTAATACTTCATAAATTTGATATGTTTCTTGAAAATGTCAATTAAATATTGTTTCATTGTATCTGAGCTATTAGATTGTATGCTTTTGACTTTTTAGACTCACTTCACTTTCATAAATTGCAATCATATTACCCCTTCCCACAAATATTCAACACAATATATTTCATTTTATTCAGTCTGAAAAGCTGAAACATTGTATAAAGGTGAAGTCACATCATTTTTAAAAAAATATATGCCTCACTGATAGTGTGACGGGTGTCGTTAGCGGGGCAGGACATGCTTACCCTTCCGGAGCACCTGATGTCACTCCCGGTTTTCATGGGAGTTCACACTATGAGTGCCTTACTTCTTAATGTTATCTTTTTATTTCCGTGCATTGTAGCTGTCTCACGTCCTTGTTTTGTCTTTGTTTTTATCTGTTACCGTTTCTGCCATGTCTTTGGACTTCGAGTTTTGTAGTCATCGCTTCCCTTGTTCCTTCGGTATTCTACTGCCGTTGTTTTAAACATCAAAATACACAGACTCCCGTTTCACAAATAAGATCATGTGCGTAGTTAATAGGCAGTTATTCAACAATTCAACTCTGAATTTGGTAAAATTCTGAAATGCTGGATATTCCCCATTTTCACACTGTTGAGGGTTAGAGAAGTAACATGTGCCATGAATTTCATTGGCTTTCTGTCTAAGGGTTAGAAAATGACATTAACCAATCCGCTACCAAACAGACCTTTCAAAACACTATATACCTCACTGATAGTGTGACGGGTGTCGCTAGCGCGGCAGGACATGCTTACCCTTCCGGAGCACCTGATGTCACTCCCGGTTTTCATGGGAGTTCACACTATGAGTGCCTTA
>MJUU01025060.1:73976-108787 GCA_002080025.1 Modiolus philippinarum
CTTAAAAATCCCCAAAATATGCCTGTCTTTATATATATATATATATATATATATATATATATATATATATATATATAAAGACAGGCATATTTTGGGGATTTTTAAGTTAAATTTTGTTGGGGTAGGGGTAAGATTTTCGGTATTTAGAGTCACACTGAACACTCCTTGTTTTTCTAAACAGTGTTTTTAGATTCGTATATCTGCAGATAGATCATCTTGATTTGCCACATATAACAATTTAAAAGTGAACTCAGGGAAACATTTATTGGGGTAGGGGTAAAATTTTCGGTATTTAGAGTCACATTATACACTACTCGCTTTTCTTAAAAATGTCTTAAGATAACTTATGTATTGATTAGAACACTAAATTTGCATATCTGCAGATTTATTCTATAGATTTGACATATATTGCGATTTAACAGTGAACTTTAGACAAATCTGAAATGTTAAATGTTAAATGTTAAAAATTCCAATTTTTCATCAATTTTTGGCAAAATATTGAGCTTTAGTCTTTATATACAAAATCATAATGGCATTCATGCAACATTGTCATATACACGACACATTTTGCGTGTTCTGGATATTTTCATTCGAACATGAACAAAAAATTTACAATTTTAGGGAAAATTTGTATGGGTAGGGGTAAGATTTTTGGTATTTAGAGTCAATTAAACACTCCTTGTTTTTCTAAACAGTGTTTTAAGACAACTGATGTATCACTTAGAACAATTAATTGGCATATTTGCAGATATATCCTCTAGATTTAGTATATGTATCGATTTAGCTGTGAACTTTAGACACATCGGAAATGTTGAAAAATCCCATTTTTCATCAATTTTGGGTAAAATATTGGGTTTAGGTCGACAAATAGCTGTTATAATACCAATTCATGATATATTCATGCAACATTGCCATATACAACACATATTTTGCGTGTTCTTGTTATTTTTTATGCGAACATAGACAAAAAATTGACAATTTTAGTATGAATTTGTTGGGGTAGGGGTAAGTTTTATTGATGTATGATGTTTATATTGCCTAAAATGCCCATAATTGTTGTAAATATAAAAAGCCTTCATTTGATACCTTTTTTAAATGGTATTTGTTTATTAGAAATAATATTAGACAAAAGAAAGACAAATTAAGTCAAAAACGAAAATATTCAAAGATCCATTCATTTGGTCTATTTGGAAATAAAACTTTGGTCATCAAAATGTGTTAACATCATGTTAACATGCTTTGTATTCAAGAAAATAGACTGAAAAACTAAAAACAATTTCCAGAATTGGGAAATGAGATGCACTTTGGGTTCTATAGACCATTAAACTTACGCAATTTCAATGAAAATAACAAATTTTCGTCAATATTTCACATGAGTTGGGATACGTTTTATGGCGCTCAGGAACGTATTAGGCATAGAAATTGTAAAAATTTGGGTTCGATGTAATACTCATACAATAAGCAAACGCTTGATACATCGTTTTAATAAGTTGGAAGCATTTGGGCAGCATTTTGAAGCAACTGATAGAAAAACTTGAACGAAAAAGGAAATTTCCCCAAATTTTGGCAGGTGGGTCTAAAAATCGGCTCCGTACCAACAGTGCATGCAGGTTATGCTTATGTTAATATGTTTTACTTTGAAGAGGGGATGTAAGCAGACTTCAAAAAAGGGTGGGGTTGGGAAGTGGGGGTTGCATTGGGGGTTGGGGGTTATTCCAGCCCATGGACTAATTATACCGAATACAGTAAATGTCCCTTTGCCGTTTATTTTCAGTCAACTTAAAGGATGTTTAATGATTACGGGCATCAATATAATATGTATTTTAGAAAATGACCCCTTTGTCATGTGTTTTTGGCCAAATTAAAGGAAGTTTCATGACTACAGCCATGGAATTCATGTCGACTGCAGAAAATGATACTTTTGACATTTGATTTTGGTAGAATTACTGGAAGTTTCATGATTGCGGATATCGATATAATATCGAATACGGAAAACGTTTCTTTTGCCATATGTTTTCGGTCAAATTACAGGGCGTTTCATGATTGCAGGCATAGATTTTATATTTAATACAGAAATTCTCCCTATTGCCATGTAATTTTAAACAAACATAAAGTTTCATGATTGCGTGCTTTTATTTTATATTGAATACAGTAACCTCGGTATTTAGTTAATTGAATACAGAAATTGTCCCTTTCGTCATGTATTTTAGTCAAATTACAGGAAGTATCATGATTGTAGGCATGGATTTTATGTCGATTGCAGAAAATGTTACTTTTTACATAAGTGAATTGGTTGAATTACAGTAAGTTTCACGAGTTCAGGCATCGATACTATAAGGAATACAAAAAATGTCCCCTTTGCCATATGTTTTCAGGCGAATTACAGGTAGTTTCATGATTGCGGGCATCTATATTTTATTGAATACAGAAATTGTTCCTTTTTGCCATGTATTTTAAGTCAAATTACAGGAAGTTTCATGATTGCGCTCTTTGATATTACATCGAATACAGAAACTGTCCCTTTTGCCATGTATTTTTAGTCAAATTACGGGTAGGTTTATGATTGCGCGCTTTGATATGATATAGAATACAGAAATTGTCCCTTTTGCCGTGTATTTTTAGTCAAATCAAAACAAGTTTCTTGATTACGGGCATGGATTTCAAGTCGATTGCGGAAATTGTCCATTTTTCAATGTATTTGTAGTCCAATTACAGGAATTTTCATGAATGCAGGCTTCAATATAGTATCGGTAATAGAAAATGGCTGTTTGTCATATGTTTTTGGTGAATTTTCACGCATTGTTTCGATTAAAATACAGAAAGAATAGCCACTGTCGCCACCTGCAGGAAAGATTTCCTTATTTTTCAAAAGTGCTATATATTTGGATTTGGACTGATATATTTGTCCCAGATTTGGACGAATTTTAATGCGTCACATTACTTAGACCTAGTTTATGTAATAAATTAATGTTTTTATAAGTATTAATGATTTCAGAGTATTGAATAATTTATTCCCAATCAAAACTGTTCTTAGCGATGACTGCTTTTAGAACAACTCCTGACTATGACTGCTTTTAGAACAGGTTGTGACCGTTTCTTGAACTGTTCTTGACAATGACCGTTTTACGAAAATTTCTTGACAATGACCGTTTTTAGAACAATTCTACACAATGACTAGTTTCATAACTGCTTTTAGAACTGCTCTTGAGCCGTTTAAAGTTAAGAGCAGTCATCAGAACAGTTATAAGTTAACTTCGTGAGAGGTTATGACCTTAATCAACTATATATGTCTTTATTTTTCTTTCTGTGCCGTAATCTTGTGCCATATTTTGTCGAAAATTTGCGGTAAAAAAGATGAATCCCTCGACATATTCGATAGGCTCGTCTTCAGTTCTTTTTTAGACACAAAGTATTTAAATTTTTTGAGAGGGTCAATAATGCTCCAAATTTACGTGCTAAATAGTTATATACAAATGTATTTTCTGATAAGAAATGTTTTGAAATGTTCATATTTTAGTTTTTTTAAATGTCATTCAAAAAGGCCACCATGATTACCATGTAAAGGAGGTCAATGTAAAAGCATATGAAATAAGCTAAATCTGTGATGTGTTTTGAACGAAATTTTGGTGCTTTCTACGAATATATGTTAAGTGCTTATTAAAGGATAAGTCCATTGAACAGGAACTGGAAAGTTAAGATAAAGTAGAAAGGGGGTAAATTAAGCCCGCAAGTTCTGAACTGTAGAATTACTCAATTGATTCTAATGTACAAAAATACCAAAGTTGCATCATGAATGAATTACGGTAACGATACAATATTTCAGCATATTATTTAGTAAGACGCCCTGTTTAGGTAGGGGTATACAAAGACGGCTTTGCCATATTTTTATCCCATGGAGGCTAAGACTTATTTTTTTGTAAGTGTTGCAGGATGCAACAGCTTCCCTTGTCACGATAAGATTCAATGAACAGTGCTACGAAATCAAATCGGATGCACAATTGGTAGGTTGTGAAGCGGTAGAAAAATGTCGTCCCAGTGCCTCCACAATAATCTGACGGCTGTTGTGCAAAATATTTATAGGTAATGGATAACTAGAGTTAATTTGATATTTTAAATCAATTTCTTCACAAAAGAAAAAAAAAAACGGGTGAGGAAATTAACGAACACGTGCATGGCGAAAGAATAGATTGTCCAATTTAATCTATCACATGACCACCATATCACGTGATGAATACATTGTGAATTTAATGCAAAAATTGTAGCTGTGAAGTAAACAAGAAGACGAACATTTCAATACAAAAGATGATTCAATTGACGTTTTAAAACTTTACAGAAATCTTTTGAAATCTTGAACACGAGTGCAATGCGATCTCAGGTAGTGAAAAATTAAAGATCACGTGGTTGGCATATGAACTATATCTATCACATGACCACCATAGTCACGTGAAATAAATATTTAGCTTGTCACGGTCACGAGGGCGTTCATCTGCATACGAAAAGCCGTACCATCATTTTTGCGTAATATGAATATACGCAGTATTTCAGATATATAAGTCTTTTACGTGGTTTGGTGACATGGCATTTTACATCCTTTTTGAGCCAAAAGAGGAGGATAACCTTCATTCGGTTTGGCAAGACAGGTATCTGTCTACGAGAACGAGACATCCTAGAATGTTTTTTTTCTTTTGTTAATGCATATATATAGTGTGTGTAATATATACAGTTGCAACAACGTTAATTTGACAAAAAGGAGCAATTTCCTTCTGGGAAGCCTTTTCAAAGATCTGCTTCTGAAACTTAAGGCAATCTGGACTAAACTTATCAAAATGGGTCTGTTTAAAAATTGTCTATCTGATCGTGTTAAAAAATTGTGTGATATTATTTGACCTTGATGGAACAAAACATTGACACAACAGTCCTTTGATGGATCTAGTAAAATTGTATCCTTCAGGTCTATTCCTATCCAGGAGTTCCAACAGCAGTGAACCTATATTTTAATTTGATATTGGGCGGTATTTGAACTGTAAAACCAAATGTGGCCACAATGGTCCTTTTGTTTGTTTATAAAAATTGTGTCTTACAAGTCAGAATCCTACCAAAGATGACTGCCAGCGGGACTTACTAGTTTAACATAAAAACCGGTAGAAAAATACATTCTAAAATCATTACTTGACTAGTTTGAACCAAATTTAGTTACAATGGTCTTTGAATAAGCTCCTTACAAAATTGAATGAAAAACTGTGGGTCCCACTCTCATTTATTCCTATGACAGCAACACTTCCAGCAGTGCTGTCAGCACTTTGATTATTCTATGTAGTTCCTGTGGGGTTATCACAAAATTGATAATAATTGTAATTACATCACATTTATGATTTCATGTGAACATTTAAATTAAAACTGAAAGGAATGGAAGAAATGATGTATGGTATTCTTATTGTATTGGCTTTATCAAATGAAATCTGTCTAATGGCGACTAAAAGCAAACATGCAAATGGAGAATTAAACGTGGGTTGCCTTATGGTTGTGAGTGATTTGGACACACCCATTTACTTTTCATCAAGGGAGCTTGATCATGTTCGACATCTTCCACAAATAGCGACCATTTTTAACTTATCAAACAATAACATCAGTTGTATTTTACACACTCCATTTGAAAGAATGTCAATGCTACGTAAATTGAATCTCTCGGACAACCCTCTTTCATCAATAACACTTAATTTATTTAAAGGACTACCAAATCTACAGTAAATATCGCTAAAAAACTTATTACTGTTCAAACAAAAAGATCTTCTTTGAGATACTGTAAACCGGTTAATTTTCGCGCCGTCTTTATTTCGCGGCAAATTGACAGGATTTAAGTTCGCGCAGTTTTGAATTCGCTCTGCCAAATTGTTGACCATTGACTTCACTAAAAGACAAGTAAATTCGCGCAGGTTTATTTTCGCGCTTCCGTTCCAAACCCGAAAAGCGCGAAAATTTCCCGGTTTACAGTACTTTATTATCAAGCCTATTTGACTTAAATTATTTCAGCCTGACTTTTTTAAAATTACAAAATTTAGGTATTTTTCATTGCCATGTACAATTAAGAACAGTAGTTAACCATTTGGAAGCGTCGATTCCTTGCAGTATGTCGACACACTTGAAATTGACTCTTCATTACTGCGATGGAAAACTAACTCCTCTCAGTTAGTGTACACTACAAAATCTGTACATGTTATAACCTGTTTCTTCTGTTATTATTACCCACTTGGTAAGACACAGTTTGAATATATGCCATTACCAGAAAATATTTCTCTATCTACTCCCATTTTGGCAGGGTTTCGAACGATATTTTCAAGTCACAGACTCATCTAAAACACCTGGAAATCTATGCATCTAACTTAACAATGATATTTTTCTCCGATGGAAATCCAACACATTTGATCAGCAATGTCAGTTTATCTGTGTCTGGTCTATACAATCTGTCAACGCTCATAATAAACAATTTAAATACCAATATACAAATACAATAAGATTGTCAATACATTTATTACTTTACAAATTTGCTTCAATTAACCCTTGCAGGATGGAACTTGGATGATATGTTTGGACAGTGCGACAAGTTACCTTTTTCAATGAAACATTTATACATACAAAACAACTGCTTATCCCTCAGAAATATTTTTTATCATATACTCTTCGAAAACAGACAGATTGAAATTGTAGATGCCACTGACCAAGGTTAATATGTTTCCATGCTGAAATCTGGAAAATCAGTAGCATAGTGAAAACAAGAATAAATACAATGAATACACGTTACAAACATTCATATTTACAAATTCTTTGTACGACATATATTTCGGTAACTGCATCGATTATTGCCCCCATCTTAGATACTTGGACTTATCCCTAAACAATAGGGCTCAAAGAAATGATGAACCCATAGTTTTTCCTTCCGTTGCCCGAATCTGCAAACTTTGAAAATGTCTTGTTGTAACATCAATTAAGATAATGAATATTCCTTTTCATACTTTCATAAATTAGAGTATCTTGATTTATCCAATAACAATGTCGGAAGTATGCAGAACAAACTCGACCTATGGTTAGCTAACCTTACGTCACTTAAAGAACTTAATATTTTCAAAAATGTCATTAAAAAAATGATAATTTTTAAAATTTTATGTCGAAAATAGAAAAAATTTATCTTAGCAGGCAGGAACGAATTGGATAATTTTGAGATAGAGCAACATAGGGCAACAAAATAAAAAAAACTCAGTTATTTGGATTTGTCTGATAATCGATTACAAAAGTTGTCACGAAACACAAGAAACAACTTGGACATACTTGCAAATAGAAATTCAGTCCAAGTAGATCTCTCTGGAAATACGCTGTTGTGTACTTGTGAAACACTGGATTTTTTTACAATGGATAAAAGACACAAGAGTTCATTTGTTAAGGAAATATGAGTATGAATGTAACCACAGTAACGGCACAAGAGCAGGTCTGAGGAATGTATGTAATATTATAAAGCACCTAAGGTCTGATTGCGCGTCGAAGAAAGTTCTCATTGTAACTATAAGTTCAGTAACAACATTTAGTTTGATATGCATTTGTGCAATTTTTGTTTACAAATTGCGATAGAAAATTCGTTATTTGTATTTGTCTAAATATATTATAAATTTCTTTGTCAGCGTTGCAAAATATCCCCGTCGTGGACCTCAAAATTTAATATAGAGAAGATCAGAGAAGCCTATGCACATATTTCGTCGTTCATAGAGATCGACAAGTGTTGCAAGAAAAAATATTTTTCTCAATTTACATGCACTTTTCTTCAAATTATCGTGCTACCATTTAGCATTTTCAGGGCTTGATGCAAGTTATATTTACAGAAATGTCGACAAACAAGAATTTCCATTTTGTCAAATCGCCCATTACAAATATAAGTCACGTGGTCAGCATTTCATAACACCTCTTGGTTGACCTACATTCAAAGGCGTGTGAAGAAAATGCACGTTATAAATCAGGTATATAGAATGCATAGTTACTTTGTGCATGTGAATGCATGTTTGCACAATTAAACGAACTGGCTGTGGCACTTTAAATACTGTCCCTGATAAATGCGCTTGAAGCTTGAACGGTTTCGAGAACAGGGGGCTGTGATTTTAAGAGAACAAAAATGACCACGATTCACGTTTGTTGGAAAAATAGTCCAGCCCTCACTCTGTGCTCAGCAAATTTTCCTGCAAAGTGTATGTGGGAAAAAAGATAATCTCCTGAAGTTAACGGGCCCAAATTCCTGTACCGGTTGAAAATCCCATCCCCCCTGAAAATCAAATGACCTGTTAGGGTAAACTGATCGTGAGTTGGACACTTTTATTTTTAACAGACTGCCACGGTTTCGCGAACAGGGGGCTGTGATTTTTAGAGAAAAAAATGACCCCGATTCTTGCTACCGTCACATTTGTTGGAAAAATAGTCTAGCCCTCACTCTGTGCTCAGCAAATTTTCCTGGAAAGTGTATTTGAGAAAAAAGATAATCTCCCAACGTTAGCAGGCCAAAATTCCTGTATCTGTTGAAAATCCCAGCCCCCTGAAAATCAAATGACCTTAGCCTAATGGGATCCGTTCGATAGACCGACGGTTCGATAGTCCGACGGTTCGATAGTCCGACAGTTCGATAGTCCGACAGTTCGATGGTCCGACGGTTCGATAGTCCGACGGTTCGATAGTCCGACAGATTGACAGTTCTTGTCATTTCATATGTTTTTTTTGTGATTAGTTTTCATATTTATCTGACTTCGTTTAGGTGGTTTGGGGATCTAAACAAAATCCATCAGAGTTTGCCAATAGTTTACAGAATTACACAGAAAATTATCTTCCAAAAAATTAAAAAACAAAAACAAAAAATCGGGGTCGCGGACCATAAAAGCTCACAATCTTTCACCGAAAATGCAAAATGCTAAGTTTAAATGCTCAGAATATCATCATTTTTTCCAAATCATTTATGTGGCATCCGACAGAATTTGGATTAATTTTATATATAGCTATCCTTTGTATCAAACCTTCTAAGTGGGGGTCACGGTACTTTTATCTAAATGTCTCAAAAAAGAAGAAAAAATTTTGAAATTACTTTTCTTGTTTAAATTGTCATTTCAAGGAATTTTACAGTAAAAACACCAAACAGAATTTAACGTTAAAAAATTAATGCTAGATTTATATAAGAAATGACCCATATACTTGTGTTGTAAGCTAAACAATTAAAAGATTTCTCTATATTTTAAAATGTTTGTACAATTCTTCAATCAAAATACTTATCAATGCATACAGGAAGGCAGAATACTACCGAACAACCTTAATCACGGCTTCACGCAAATTTTATATTTTGTTTATAATAATATCAACATGTAACTGAAACCCAAAACCAACACGCTGAACTATGGTTCGATTTCTACAAAAGGACCAAAAGGGCTTATGGTATACGTTATTGTATGGTACCGGTGTCACAGGTTGAAAATTCAAGCTGTGCGATACTCCATGTGGAACTTATTGTCCAGCCTAAACGTTCCGGATGGGAACTTTGGAACTAAGCTATTTGTTCGATGCCAGGTAATATAGAAACGAAAAATGAATACCATTTGAACTATAAATAGCTATAAACAATATTTGAAACTATACATTAGAAGTACTAATACTTTTCGTATTTTTAACTTGAATTGAGAATATGATGATTCAAATACCTTAATTTTTCGGAAATCGTGGTGGTTATAGATTATTTTCACAATCACGTAGATAAATGGTCAATCATTAGAATATTTTTTTTCGAAATACATGTATATTGAGAAAGGGGAGAAATGTTTTATTAATAGGCACACAATCATTATTTTATTTAAAAACGCTGAAGGTAGACTTAAATCTTCGATACCAGCCATAAAACAAGTAACACCAATTTTTATTATTTACAGCAAACAGCGCTTTTTATTTTCATTTAACAAGTACCACAAAGTAAAGATTTATACAACAAGACCCAACATATGGTCCAAAAACACCTAACAGCTGATTTATTACACCAAAGACATTTAAGAACCAGCGGTAAATGCCAAAAACACATTAAAACAAAAGTTTTTACCCCCTCCCCCACCACCATGGAATGCACATTTCGCATTTTTTACAAATTAAAGATCTCTTTGATAGTTATTTTTCGGTTACATTTGCAGATTTACGCAGGTTTGACCGTATAATATAAAATCTATACATTCGAGATTTCATCAACGTGGTCGTGTAAATAAGTATTTTACATTGGTTTTGGGATCGTCATTTATTTGACGAAAATGACGTTTCCGGTCAAATATATAATGATGAAGTTCGGACACAACTGTCATCTATGTGACACTTTGCTACTGCTATGAAACTTCATAACTTCTGAGGAAGTGCCAATTACTCCTGAAAGTGACATTTGATTGTCACTAAGAAATTCCCATGCAAAAATGGTATATAAAGGGTCCCTTTATCCAAGTCTCTAACAAATCCGAAATGGCTGCTAGAGTTATAGACGGAAATCGTGGGGGCAAAGTCCTAATATACAATGGCTTCAAGTATCAGAAAAATCGAGTCCGTATTCGGGCCATATATTGGCGTTGTTGGCGAACTGAATGTAGATCCAGTCTACAGAAAAAATGTATTTGATCTGAAAGAAACAACAGCAGTAGAATACCGAAGGAACAAGGGAAGCGATGACTACAAACATCGAAGTCCAAAGACATGGCAAAAATGGTAACAGATAAAACCAAAGACAAAACAAGAACGTGAGACAGCTACAATGCACGGAAATAAAAAGATAACATTAAGAACTAAGGCACTCATAGTGTGAACTCCCATGAAAACCGAGAGTGACATCAGGTGCTCCGGAAGGGTTAGCATGTCCTGCCCCGCTAGCAGTCTCCTAATATCCAGATTTTGGAAGAAGGGCCACATACTCATGAGGAGGACGATGAAATTGTGCACTATGATAGGTTCCTCAACACACTTCGGGATATTGTCAAACAGGACCCAAGCGTTCCAATAAAACGTGTCTACGATAATGTTGCACGAAACAACGCAGGCCTTGGAGGTGGTGATAGGGAACCAATACCTGAATTCCATCGCGTTCGATCTACAATGACCCGTACTCGATTGGAACATGTTCCGGTTGTACCGGATGATATCAACAGCGTTTCCATCCACGGACCATGGAAACGAACTTTGTCAGATGAAAGATTTCTCGCGTACAAAAGCAATAACTGTGGTATGCTTATCTACGCAACTCACGAAAATTTGGAAAACTTGAGGCAGTGCTCAGAAATTTACTGCGATGGAACTTTTCGTACATGCCCCAAACCATACCAACAATATTTTACAATACACGGAAAGTACATCAATAGGGTTTTGTGCTTTGCCAGTTGTTTGTTGACTGGTCGAAATATTGCCGACTAAAATTCGACAAGTGACTGGACACAAGTGCCGTCCAAGATGCGTCATATGTCACTTTGAAATTGCTATAATAGCAGCCGTAGAAACAGAACTACCGCGTGCCCAGATAAGTGGGTGTTATTTCCACTTTAACCAGAGTCTGTGGAGAAAAGTCCAAAATTTAGGCCTTGCAGCAAGTTACCGACAGCATCGTCCATTGAAACGAATTATACGTAAAGTGATGGCTATTGGATATTTACCTATACTATTAGTACGCCAAAACTTCCGCTTACTAAGGCGTCAAGACGAACCATGATACTCTGCAGACGATATGCCGGATTAGCCGACTTCCTGGACTACTATGAAAGAAATTACCTAAATGCCAACGGCTTATTCCCTCCTCAAATGTGGAATGTTCATGATCGAAACATGGATAACAGAACTAACAACAATGTTGAGAGTGAGTATACTTTAATGGTATTTTTAGCGTTATATATCATAATTTAGTAATTTGGTTTTGTGACTATGGAATTATGCATCAGCGCGACAGCACAAGATGCCGGATGATCACTCCGAGATTTCCGGCGAGCTAAGCAAATTACCCATTGTTTTTATCTCCCAATTCTTTTTTATGTACATAACAGATTATTTTGTCTTTTCTTTTTTCACAAATAAGTTAGGCATGACATTTTTGGATAAATATAGCTTTTCTTTACTGGAAATGTTGTCAGGAAACTTCAATCGAGTCAAGTAATTTAAATACGCTTTTGCTAATTGACGATAATATGGTACCAGCCAGGTTCAGCGATAAAATTATCTTTGATCAGGAACAATTGAAAATAAGTTAAAAATCTCTCAGGATGAAATAGTGTATTACAACGGAATTTATTTTAAAGTACAAGCGATTTGGCGAATTGGCTATATTTATATATCGATGGCAAGTTTTAAGATTTTTCTTAGCCGAATCAGTACGACTGGTCCCGGAATAACGTACTAATTCAAAAAAAAATATTTGCAGGACAAACAAATCCAATATACATATATGTGTCACGTTTACAACAAATTAAGGCTTGCCTTTCTTTCAAAAACTGAAATAGAATTTCGCCATATTAAGTACTGATTCCGAAACTTATTCGGCCCACTTGATTTTTATTACGGCGTTACGTATCCGGCGATCTCGATTGATTCTGGCCATTATGAAGTCGGAATCAATAGCAAAATGTCCAATATTCCATATTTATTCCAAATGTTTTAAGTTTTAATGCAAAAATAATTGTATTTACGACATCGAGATTTTGCAAAATGGGCGCATCCGGAAACCATTACATTTAAATTCATTTTTTATTTGTCATTTCAAACCTGCATAATATAGTTGATAATTGTGTTGTTAAAACGTATATATAATCGCCCTTTATACTTAAACAGGTTACCATCGAAACTGGAATAATGCTGTGGCGGTACGACATCCTTCCTTGTGGACATTCATCAGATGCCTGAAAGACCAGCAAGCATCACTGGAGAACTCCGTCGAGGCTGTAGATAACGGAGAACGAGCACCGCGACGCAGAAGAAAGTGGAGGACTTTGGAGGAAAGAATGCGAAGGTTGAAAATGGAGTATAACAACGGAACAAGAAACTTGGACCAGTATTGGAATGTCGTTTGCTATGGGATCGTCCAGTTTTGACATTCTCGTTTTGTCTAATATTGAATTCAAAGAGTGTTAGAATAAATAAACATATTTATCCTTAAGAAATTGAAGTTTATATTTGACTTTCAGACGTTGAAATTGTGATCTTACAATCTGAATAAGTCTATTAGAACTTAATTGTCAAGGTATATGTCGGAAATAGTTTTTTTTTACTGTGTCCAGGGTGAGCTTTTGCCATTACTTCCGTCGTCCGTCCATCCGTCCGTCATCCGTCGTCCGTCCGTCCGTTGTCCGTCCGGCGTAAACTTTTCATTCAAAGATCTTCTTCTCTGAAACTACTGGGCCAATTGAAACCAAACCTGGCCACAATAGTTCTTGGGTGGTCCCCTGCAAAAAAGTTGTTTTTCAGATCCGCGCTATATCCAAGATGGCCGGCAGCAGGGATCATAGTTTTAACATTGGACTCTACGGCAAACACATTCAAAGATCTTCTCCACTGAAACTACTGGGCCAATTGAAACCAAACTTGGCCACAATAGTCCTTAGATGGTCTCCTGCAAAAAAGTTGTTTTTCAGATCCGCGTTATATCCAAGATGGCCGCCAGCGGGGATCATTGTTTTAACATTGTACCCTATGGGAAAAGACATTCCAAGATCTTCTCCTCTGAAACTACTGGGCCAATTGGATCAAAACTTGGTCAAAATAGTCTTTAGGTTGCTCCTTGGCAAAAGAGTTGTCTTTCAGGTCTGCGCTTTATCCAAGATGTCTGGCAGTGGGGAACATACAGTGCAGACATAACCTCTCGCCAAGTTAACTTGAACCAGTCATAAAAGCTCTTCTAAGTTAACTTAGGACCGTTTTCAAGTTAACTTAGACCAGCCATAGAGCAGTCATTAAAGCTACTCCAAGTTAACTTTAGAACTGTTCTAGAGCCCTGACTGCTCTGACCTGTTCTGGTCATAGAATCCTGACTGCTTTGACCTGTTCTGGTCGTAGAGCCCTGACTGCTCTGACCTGTTCTGGTCATAGAGCCCTGACCGCTCTAACCAGTCATAGAATCCTGACTGCTCTGACCTGTCATAGAGCCCTGACTGCTTTAATGTTACAGCAATGGAAACGTTCAACATTCCCAAATTAGCGTTCATCGTGTGCATCGTGTGTACTCGTCGTGTAAAGCGTGTGCGTTTATCGTGTAACGTTCTCCGTTCATTTGCGTGTATGACGTGTATGTTACGTGCGTTTACTACTTTCATTCAACTATTCAAAAAAAAAGACCACATTTTATGGATATATTTGGCCGTTTTCTTTGCTTAGAAAAATTATTTATTTCCATGGAAATTCGAACAAATAAATTATTTGTTTCCACGACAAGTAGGATTAAAATATTTTTTTTTTCTCTTGGACCTGGGACTGAGATAAGTCCCAGCTAGGACCAAGATTAAATTATTTATTTACCAAATCGCCCAATTCCCACCCCTGAAATCAACTAGTCGTCCCCTTATTTCTGTTTTTTGAAAGATAATATAGAAATTTACAACTTCAACTTTTTCCAACGTTAAAAAAATATTAACATATTAACATACAGATTTTCACATGTTTTGGGCTATACTATTCATGGAGAAAATCTGCCTTTTCTTATATATTTCATGTTAAATTACAGAAAGTTGAAGTATTGCGGGCATCAACATAATATCGAATTAAGAAAATTTGCCTTTTCTTACATATTTCATGTTATATTACAGAAAGTTGAAGTATTGCGGGCATCGATATAATATCGAATGAAGAAAATCTGCTTTTCCTATGTGTACGGGTTAAATTACAGCAAGTTGAAGTATTGCAGGCATCGATATTATATCGAATGAAGAAAATCTGCCTTTTTTTTTTATAAATTTCATGTTAAATTACAACAAGTTGAGGTATTGCGGGCATCGATATAATATCGAATGAAGAAAATCCGCTTTTTCTTATACTTCATGTTAAATTACAGCAAGTTGAAGTATCGCGGGCATCGATATAATATCGAAGGAAGAAAATCTGCCTTTTCTTATATATTCAGCTTAAATTACAGCAAGTTGAAGTATTGCGGCCATGGATATAATAGCAAATGAAGAAAATCTGCCTTTTCTTATATATTTCATGTTAAATTACAGCAAGATGAAGTGTTGCTGGCATCGATATAATATCGAATGAAGAAAATCTGCCTTTTTCTTATATATTTCATGTTAAATTAAGGCAAGTTGAAGTATTGCGGGCATAGATATAATATCGAATGAAGAAAATCTGCCTTTTCTTATATTTCATGTTAAATTACAGCATTAGTTGAAGTATTGCGGGCATCGATATAATATGGAATGAAGAAAATCTGCTTTTTCTTACATATATTTTATGTTAAATTACAGAAAGTAGAAGTATTGCATGCATCGATATAATATCGAATGAAGATAATTTGCCTTTTCTTATATATTTCATGTTAAATTACAGTAAGCTGAAGTATTGCGGGCATCGATATAATATCGAAAGAAGAAAATCTGTTTTTTCTTATATATTTCATGTTAAATTACAGCAAGTTGAAGTATTGCGGCATCGATATAATATCGAATGAAGAAAATCTGCCTTTTCCTATATATTCGGGTTAAATTACAGCAAGTTGAAGTATTGCGGGCATCGATATAATATCGAATGAGGAAAATCCCCTTTTTCTTATACTTCATGTTAAATTACAGCAAGTTGAAGTATTGCGGCATCGATATAATATCGAAGGAAGAAAATCTGCTTTTTATTATATATTCAGGTTAAATTACAGCAAGTTGAAGTATTGCAGCCATGGATATAATATAAAATGAAGAAAATCTGCCTTTTCTTATATATTTCATGTTAAATTACAGCAAGATGAAGTATTGCTGGCATCGATATAATATCGAATAAAGAAAATCTGCTTTCTCTTTTAAATTTCATTGTTAAATTACAGCAAGTTGAAGTATTGCGGGCATAGATATAATATCGAATGAAGAAAATCTGCCTTTTCTTATATTTCATGTTAAATTACAGAAAGTTGAAGAATTGCGGGCATCGATATAATATCGAATGAAGAAATATCTGCTTTTTCTTATATACTTTAGGTTAAATTAAAAAAAGTTGAAGTATTGCGGGCATCCATAATATTGAATGAAGAAAATCTGCTTTTTCTTATATATTTAAGGTTAAATTTCAACAAGTTGTGGTATTGTGGGTTGGAAATGAAATAGGCACCTCTTCTAATATTTGATGTTTGGGCTGTTTGCAGGATATTTTATTTACTACAAGACTGATTTTAATTCAGTTTTGTTTATTTATTTTTTACAAAATTACGGAAATTTACAATTTTCGAGTACATAAAAGTGACCACGGTGACTGTTTTCTGATAGTTCTGATATGGTTACGGCAAAATTGAAAAAAAAATTGCACTCAACGTGTGAAAAATTTGTGCGTTCGTTGTGTGAATCGTGTGCGCGGGGAATGTGGAACGTATTTATCACTGTATTAAATTTTGAGTATTCACAGTTTTAGTTATACGACTAATCAGAGCAGTTAGGGCTCTATGACAGGATTCTATGACAGGTTAGAGCGGTCAGGGCTCTATGACTGGTCAGAGCAGTCAGGGCTCTATGACAGGTCAGAGCAGTCAGGATTCTATGACAGGTTAGAGCGGTCAGGGCTCTATGACTGGTCAGCGCAGTCAGGATTCTATGACTGCTCCAAGTTAACTTCAAGTTAACTTAGGACTGTTCTCATGACTGTTCCCTAAGTCAACTTGGACGAGAGGTTATGTCTGCACCCTACTGTAGTTTCAACATTGGACCCTATGGGAAAACACTTTCAAAGATCTTCTCCCCTGAAACTGCTGAGCCAATTCGAACCAAACTTGGCCACAACAGTCTTTAGGTTGCCCCCTGCAAAAGAGTTGTTTTTCAGGTCTTTGTTTTATGCAAGATGGCTGCCAGCAGGGAACATAGATTTAACATTGGACCCTTTAGGCAAAAGATCTTCTGTGAAATTACTTGGCCAATAATAAAAATATACTTGGTCACCAATGGCCATAGTTGTTCTCATTTAAAAAGATTGCCTGGCTTGTATGCATCCCATTCAAGATGGCCCCAGTGGGGAACATAGTTTAACCTTGAAACCTATCGGAAACCTATCAGACGGCATTTAAAGATCTTCTCCTCTGAAACTATTTAGCCAATTGGAACCAAAACTTGACTCAATGGTCCTTAGATTGCCCCTTCAAGAAAGGTGACAGTAGAACTGCATCCCCATCCAAAATAGCTGCTTTTTGGAACATAGTTTAACTTATGATAATATTACATCAATGTCTATTAACAAATTTGAAAATAATGCCCTTAAAACATTGGGAATATTTTAACTGCACATGTCAGCCGTGGCCCAGGTGAGCGATACAGGCTCTTGAGAGCCTCTTGTATATAGTATAAAAAAGATTTGTTGGTACTGTTTGCGGAAAAATTTGGGAGAAAAATTTTTATTTTAACAAAAAATGTTGTTCTTATGTCCTCGTAATGGTTGCAATGCAAAAGAAGGTGTTCTTCATCAGTTTCCCCTGTAAAGTAAACTGGGCAGTTCCTTTCTTTTCCATTAGTTCAAGGTATGTTCCCTTTCCTATCATTAAATTATGAGCGCTAAGAGCAGTCCTGTCTTTAGCTTTTTAAAAAAAATATCTAAATAGTGAGGCCTGCATCCTACTTTAAAAATTTTTCTAAAATATTCTAGTTTCGGGGATGTCTCTGTAATTGTATTTTGACTTTGGAGATTTATATATGCACCTAACAAAAGTGAGGATGTCAGTATTGAAATAAAATTTATTTTTGTCCTGACACGAAGGTTAATTTTGCAATATTTTTCGTTTTCACGCGTGTTCAGGAACTCCGAATATTTACAGCTAAAAGGGCCTATGACAGATGTTTTCAATGAAGATAAAATAATCACGGAGTATGTTCCCAGATGCAAAAGTATCAGGCTTTGCTGGAGGAATCTTCGTGTTCGCTGTTGTTTATAAAATGGCACCGAAAATCAATCTTGTACAAAACACAAATAAAAATTCTTTACAGGGCAACAGGACACGGATATGAACAAATATTTGAATATGACGTTTTTGTTTCCTATTCAATTTAGACCACAAAATAGCCCGACAAGATACAATTTTGGAACTAGAGACGAAGCGAAATTTACGTGCTTGTATTCACGAGAGGCTTTCACACCTGGCGAATCAATTGCGTATAATATTTCTAATTGTATTCGCAGCAGCAAAAGAACAATTCTATTCTTATCAAGCAATTTTTTGGCCAGTGAATGGTGTATGTATGAACTGAACATCGCCCAGATGGAATCATTGCATACTGGGAGAAAAGTGATTCTGGTCGTTTTGTTAGAGAATATTTCTAACAGTTCTCTTCCTGTAGATGTATTGGACATAATTAATATATATACTTATTTAGAATGTCCGAAACATGGAACCAGAGGGGATATTGATGTCTTTTGGAGTAAATGTGCTGATTTTATCTCTTAAAAACGTGTCCTACATATTAAACTTGTATTCTATGTGGCTTCTTAGTTGGTCATATAGGCAGTAAACATTTCCCCGTCTCATCTTGTATTTCATGACTGATTCTGTGATGTAACATATGACGTTATTATTTATCTTTGGATTTTCTTACCCGCCAGACAGAGTAGGAGGCAGTTTGTAAGAAAATATATAACATGCAAAGTTTTAAATAATGTATTAATCAACAATTTTAGACCAAGATTACATTTATGCTGAAAGGTGAAACACCCTGTGTTTTTACTAGTATGGTCTTTGGTGTTTCCGACTAATGAAAAGAGCAAAACATTCAATTAATGAGGAAAAGATAACAGGAAACACTTACAATGGCCGAACATTACAATCACATGCCAAAATCCTCCAGGGAACTGCACAAGAAAAACAATAAGATGACAAAAGACAAACATAAACAACGATAGGAACTCGGGATAGCCAGACTTGGTACCGGCACTAGCAACAGCTAGTGGTAGGGGTAAACCGGTTTATGGGCACCCAAACCTCCCCTTTTTCTATCCCGTTTCCCTATAGTATAATAAACATACAAATAAAACACAGTAGACCACTTACTCCAAGACCACAATCTTGAAAGGGAAAGAATTAGAAAAATACATAATTTAGAAAGATGGGTCAGGGAGTGGTCGCCGCTTAACTGCCGGCTGTTCAAGGAGCCTAGTCTGCTGGTAAACGGAATATTTATCAAATTCTAAACTTCCCGAAGGGTTTGGTAAAGAATCGTCATGGATTTCAGTAGATATCGACAGTATCCGGTCAATTTCCCTTATTACGAAAAGAATATAAGTTACGTCCCAGTTTGGATGTGATAGTAGGGTTACGTTCATTAAAGTCGTCAAGAGTAGAACAGACGCGTGGGAATCGTACCAATTGAGATATATACACCCCATATGATGGAGCTACAGGGACGTTGCATCAAGAAAATTGAAATTAGTAATAGTGAAATCAAAATCGTCCCTTTTATCATAAATTTTAGTTTTAAAACCTGTTTTGTAAATTGTTAGGATAAATCTAGGTGAATTATAATGAAATTTAAGGTGAAAAGTATGCCTCATCTCTGCAAACTTTTGTGCATAACTGCTAATACATGCACATAGCTAAAAATTAAATACTATGCTGAAACTGTTTTTTAAGATTTTAAAAATTCTTAAAGTTCCAAAACCTTTAAAATGTTCTTATTTCATATTTGAAAATGTAGTTTTCTTCCACAGAAGACAAATCAGAATGTTTATATGGTGTAAGCAAACATTTTATATTACCAGGGAAAATAAGTTTTAGGGACTCTTTAGAGGTTTGAATTGGCACACTTTGATATCTATAGTCTTTCATTTGTGCTATTTTACGCCGATAACGACAGTAATTATCTTAGATTCTCGAACAAATTGGAAAGACTTTTTGCTATTGTTGCTGTATGTCTCCGTTCAGTTCTTTAAAGTAGTTGGTAGATTTGCTTTTTTGTAGCGTTTCTTGATTATAATCTTCTTACTTTGTTTCTTCCCGTCTGGATGAACTCGTATGAAGTATTCCTCTGAGACCATTAGTCTCTGAGCTTTAACGATCTTGTGGATCGCTATGGGATATCTGTTTCCCAGATGACAACAGATCTTTTCCTCTGCAACTGAAGTTTGTTTTTCCTCTATCGGATTTGACTTTACTACCGGATTTGACATGTTCAACACGGCGGGTGTCTTATAAGAAGCAGAAGATGCTTACCCTACCGGTACACCTGATCTCACCCATGGTTTTTATTGGGTCCGTGTTGTTCATCTGTATGTGTGTCTTCATTTTTCTTCTTTTGTCCCGTACTTAAGTGGTGTCTTTGTTTCTTAGTGTGTCCGATGTTGCCATTGTCCATGGATTGTTCGTTCTTTTGATTGACGGTTCGGTTCTCACTTACTTTAACGCTTTCGCCATAAATAAAGTATCGAATTACCTTTTATCAACAAACAACAAATAGAAATCTAGCTTACAAAAACCAAAATAACTGTGATTTAGTTCCGCTCATCTGATGCTCACGTCGTATTTTAAATCCAGTGCGTAGAGAAACTTCTGTTGGTTGTTTGTTAATAAAAAGTAAGCCGATACTTTTTCCACTATGCATGTTGTTTAAGCTTACTTTTAACATGTAAGCTGATACTTGTTAAAAGAAAGCCGTTACTTGTTGGATGTATCGCGATACTTGTTGAAACTAAGCCGATAAAAAAAGTAACGCGATAGAAATATCACAATTTTAACCTTCAAACTGTGTTGAAGATAAAAGATCAAGGCCCTTTTACTGTTTGGCGTTAAAGGTATAAGTAAATGTACATATCTGAGTTGAGAATGTTGATATTTGTATAGATTTTGAGAAGATAAAAGTTCTACCTCTTATTAATTTAGAGACAATACAGATTATGAACGCCGAAATCGAGTCTATAATGAATATTGTAACCTGTATAAAAGCCTTGTTGATTGTCAACCAGTATAATACTCCGTATCCATTTACTTCGCACATGCGCAAATGGTATCAGAATGAGAGGAAAAGGGGTCCAAAACAGCCATTTTTTAAAATTTTGCACGTCTTAGTTTGTGAAGGAAATAAATGTTACGAACATTTTTAACTTAATTATGCCATTCAGACACATTAATGTGTATTGTTTTGCTTTTGATTTGGATTTTGAACTTGCATCTGTTTTAAAACGGTATTCTGACGTCATAGACATAGACAGCAATGAAAACGGAAAATCCGCCTTCTCTTAGGTCGCTTCAGAATGGAAAATTCCATTCCTGTCATATTAGAATAGAAATAATTGATGACTCTGTTGAAATGTACATCAATGGTCTATTTAAGAAATAACTAAATACCGAAGTTTCTGTGACTTTACTTTGTGGATATGCGCATTTCGACAACTCAACTTATGTCTCTTCAGTGCAGATAAAATCTAAACGTTTGGAAGACCATAAAGTCAAAGATGTTTAAAAATGATAGAGAACAAATAACCAATGTGATCTAAATGTAAAGCCAAAATCAGCTAAGGACAGAGCTTTGCATGAGGGAGATACTCCTTAGTTTTCATTAGAATTTACAAAATTTAGATATTGTAAGGTTCCAAGAATAATCGGCTTTCGGGTCAGCACCGAAGTACTCA
Organism: Modiolus philippinarum; assembly: GCA_002080025.1. Taxonomy (NCBI): domain Eukaryota; kingdom Metazoa; phylum Mollusca; class Bivalvia; order Mytilida; family Modiolidae; genus Modiolus; species Modiolus philippinarum. Next base: position 95,784 of record MJUU01025060.1, read on the forward strand.
CTACTGGGCTGGTGAATACCCTCGAAGACTAACAGTCCACCAGCAGTGGCATCGACCCAGTGGTAACAAATAACTAAATTAACCATGGGCTGGGCCTTTATATTCGAATTTAAGCTCGGGGTTAAATTCGAATATAAAGGCCCAGCCCACGGTTAAATAAAATAACAATTTACCTGCCATGAATTATTTCTTAAATAGACCATTGACCTACGTTTCAACGGAGTCAGGAGAACTGCTGACACCATTATATCTTGCTTGGTATTCTTCTGCCGATGTATTTATTCCAATCCGACAAAATCATATACGCCAGCGCAGTCCGAAACTTTTTTTCACTATGCATACTATATGTCACAATACTGATATGAACTTCCACTGATAATTGTCTACTCGTATTATTTTTACACTTGGCCATCAGTTAATGACCCCTTATATTTCAATATGAACTTAACATTTAAAGGTAAATTTGTAAAATTATCGTGTAAAGAAATTATACCTGTGACAAATTCATACAAGTACACTTGTCTATGGCTATTTTAAAAATGATGTGCAAAATGGTTGTTAATAGCGAAGAAACGTGTTTCACTGAAATGTACCTTTTCTTCTGATAATTAACGCTATCAGAAACTAAAAAAATCATATTATCAAAATAAACTCATACGGTGACCCCTAGATGCTTTGTTTTTGGTCGTTTTAACCTGCAGATTGGATGTTGTCTTCTTGGCATTTACCCCATTTCCTCTCCTTTTCCTAAACAAGCAGAAAGCAGTATTTTCGAACCTTTGGATACGCTTTTCACTCATGTAGGTGAAATATATATTTATTTGAATACAGTTTTGAAGGTTATTTTAAAAACAAAGTCAGGTATCCTCTAGAATAGGATTTTATGATGCATTGGATTCCCTTATTACCTTATTGCTGAATCTTATTCACACTATTTTTTAAAAAATACAAGAGCTGGCAGCCTGATATACCCCCGCTCACTGAACCCTGAATCAATGTGGCAAGTGCAAATTTAATTGTATAGGGACACAATAAAGGTGTGGACACAGTACAAGTGTGGACACAATACAAGTACAAACACAATGATATAATCCTAGCAACCAACATGTTCAACTATAACTGTGCACAACAATTTAATCCGCCTTACATTTTCAAAAGGAATTGTGACGAAAAATTCCATATATTGTACATCAATGAAAAACAATGAAATTTTTGCACTTAAGAAGAGTTTTATCACATAACCTTGAAATCTAAATACACGATGGATTTGACCATTAGGAAGCTCTGTGCAAAACAACAATTGAATCTCGCTTAGTTTCATAAAAAATTGTGACGAAATATTTCATATTTTGTACAACAATGAAAAACAATGATGTCTACACAAACAGGAATTAATTATGACTTAACCTTGAAATCAGAATACGCAATTGATTAGACCATAAGGAAGCTCTGGGCAATACAACAATTGAATTCCACTTACAGTTTCAGAAAAAATTTTGACGAAAAATTCCATATATTGTACAACAATGAAAAACAATGACATCTCGGCAAACAGGAAGTGCTTATGGCGTTACCTTGAAATCCAAATACACGATTGATTGGACCATAAGGAAGCTCTGTGCAAAACAACAATTGAACCCCACTTACAGTTTCAGAAAAAAATGTGACGAAAAATTCCATATATTGTACAACAATGAAAAACAATGACGTCTCCGCAAACATGAAGTGCTTACAGCGTAACCTTGAAATAGGAATACATGATAGATTGGACCATAAGGAAGCTCTGCGTAAAACAACAATTGAATCCCAATTACAGTTTCAGAAATAATTGTGACGAAAAATTCACTATATTGTACAACAATGAAAAACAATGACGTCTCGGCAAACAGGAAGTGCTTATTGCGTAACCTTGATACCCGAATACACGATAGATTGCACTGTAAGGAAGCTCTATGCATAACAACAATCAAATCCATCTTACAGTTTCAGAAAAAATTGTGACGAAAAATTCCATATATTGTACAACAATGAAAAACAATGACGTCTCGGCAAACAGGAAATGCTTACTGCGTAGCCTTGAAATCCGAATACACAAAAGATTGGACCATAAAAAAGTTCTGAGCATAACAACAATCAAATCCCTTTTATAGTTTAAGAAAAAAATGTGACGAAAAATTCCATATGCTGTACAACAATAAAAAAAAACAATGAAGTCTCGGCAAACAGGAAGTACTTATGCGGTAACCTTTAAATCTGTATATACACATCAGGTCATCATATGAGAAAGCTTTTGCCAAAATATGATTTCATTCTGGAAAGTAGTTTCTGAGAAAAGTGTGGATAATGACAGACGAACGAACGGACGAACGAACGGACGGACGAACGAACGAACGGAGGTAAACCAGTAAACCCCCACTACTATGTAGCGGGGTAAGGACTTATGCGGTGTCCTTGAAATCTGTATATACACATCAGACCATCATGAGAAAGCTTTTGCCAAAATATGATTTCATTCTGTAAAGTAGTTGCTGAGAAAAGTGTGGTAACGGATAGACGAACGAACGGACGAACGAACGGAGGAAAACCAGTATACCCCACTACTATGTAGCGGGGGTATAATTACCTAGTTTGTAGACACCACTTCGATGTGTTTGAGGAGTAGAAAGTTGCATATTTGCAAACATATTCTGCTAATTCATTTGAAATCAGTCCTGGATTGATATGTTGCTTCGTTCATACAGGTATAGATTAACATAAAGAAATAGGTATTTGGAAACCTGTTCACATAAATGAAATGTCATTTTTATCTACACTGTAAATTTGAATTGAATTTTGAAGCAGTTGATATTTATTAATCATTAAATGGATTAATGGTTTAAGGTGTCTGCAGGGTATTAATTTCCTATTATAGAATTTTGTAAAATTTTCTGTGTAGAGACATAATTGTATTATTGTTCAAAATGTAAAATAAAATTTGGGGGTCACCGTTCATTTAAGCGCAAAATTTTTAATTGAAAATTTCAGGATTTTACACAGAAATGGTAGGGAAAATGATCATATGAGAGGATAGTTTGAAAAATCTATTATTGATTTTTTTTCATACTTTGCATGTGTTTAATTATCATTATGTAGTTTACATATAAAAAATAAAAATTAAGGGTCACCGCTGAAATAAGAGAGAAAAATTGCAAAATGTTAATTTCTCTAGTGTTATCTTTGTTAAAATATTTTATCAAATTATCTCCCTTGAATAATTTCTGTGTTCTGTAAATCCGGCACCAGATTTAAAGCTCATGTGTTTTAACTCCCGTTTTTGTAATGAAAATGTTAAAAAAATGATAAATTTTAAATACATTTGAATTTTCTTTTCATTTTAAATAACTATTTTGTTAAATTTCTTAATGAATGAAACCTAAATGAACAATTATTAGACAAAAATGGCGGAATAATACCACTGAGACACCTTAAGGTCAACTTTAAAACACTTGAAATAAAATTTTGAATGATTTTGGAAGAAAAGCACTTGCAAAATATTGTCATAACATTTATTTTATATATTTACCAAAATAACACCAATATTCAAGAAATCAGTAGATTTTGCGGGATTTCAACGTTAAACTAGTAAATTTTTACTCTTTTAAATAATTTTGAGAAACTAAGGTAGTTCAGCTTTGCTCTAACGATACTTGATAACTGATGTTTCAGTGTTATTAACCCCCTTTCAAAATAGTACTAGTATTCTAATACAACATTTATGTAACAGGCGATTGTTAGCATTTTCCTCTTAATCCATCTATATTCACGTTGCCAGTTAAATTAATGATTGATGACGAACCCGCATCCATTATCAGTAAAGATATGAATGCAGTGTTGTTCGACATTGAGTAATGAGTTCCGCTCAAATCGGTGCTAGGAGCCGTCTTGAAATTGCTATGAGGTATGAGCATATCATTGTTGAAGGCTAGATGAAGAACAATAAAAGCGTTGTTCCATTACTTGGTTCTGCCTTTTATTTGTAGATACTTTGTCTCATATGCATTTTCTCCCTATCCTTTCGTTGTTTATTTAGGGAGCAATCATTTGATATTTATTATGGGCATGAAAGGAATATAAAATAAAAATGCATGATGCAAATTTTTTATGAAAAAAATTCAGGATCGAAATTGTAGAGAAAAAAGGCAGGATGCCCATATCTCAGACTTAAATAGTGTTGAATATTGATAAAAAGAGTCAACGCCGAAAAAAAGGCATAATAAAAGAATGTTGCCGAAAAAAGGCAGGATCCAAAGTTCCATCCATGCCCATATAAAAATCAAATGGTTGCTCCCTTAATAGCTGAACCTTTTAAATATGCTGTGTGGTAAGCAGGATCCAAAGTTCCATCCATGCCCACATAAAAATCAAATGGTTGCTCCCTTAATAACTGAACCTTTTAAATATGCTGTTATGAGGTAGGTGTAGCATATGAATTGAAGTCAGCAATGAATAACAAACCTGGATCAAATCAACTTCTTAATCACACAAAAATGATATTTATAACTTAACAATAATATAATTTTTACTTACATGATAAGTAAAAGTCCTCTAATGACTATCCAGATAAATAATCCTGATAGTTCTCACTGAATAAATAACAAATTCACAACAGCGGATGTCGATTTCCAATATAAAAGATGTGCGTAATAATCCTGTATAAACAATTTAACTGACTGCTTCAACCCTTTTCTGATACCTTATATGTATACATTCAAGTTTTCTAGAAACATCTGTTACAAGAAACTACTAGAATTTCATTTTAAACTGATAAACATATGATTCAGATGTCAAAGGTTTCAGAAATTTCTAATGTGTAATTAATTCGATAACCTTGACCATTGTTTACTGTAAACAAATTACATAGCTAGGCCAAACAAATTACATAATATTAAGGCCTTACAAAATAAAAATATTGCATAAAATGAAGTTAAGAATATATAATAATATTTAATTTCGTATAACAATTCTTTCAAAAACATGGCAACGTTTGACTTTGACCATGTCTTCAAGAAACTTTTAATTGACTTATCTAGAAAATTTGGTTGTTGTATTGTTGAAATGGAATTTATAGAAAAACAAAAAATAATATAATGAAAAAAAACGAGAAAAATGGGATTTTTTCATTTTGATATAATCTCTTGATCTACCCAAGTATGTCCATTCGCATTTGGTAAATGGAAACATTGTAACGTTCTGTCAATCGTGGTGACAAACGTAAAACTTTTGTAGTGACAATTGCAACATTAGTATAGTACTACTCAGACGCACTTCATTTAGTGTATTAACAGGAAGTACATCACTTAAGATCTATCAGTTTAAGTATTTTTGTTTAATATGTATCATGTATTCAATGGGTGAAAATACATGAACAAACGGATATCCATCATATGACATTCACGACTTAATTTTTCAATTTTCATTATTCAAATATTTATAACCCATTCAGATTGTTGTACAGCACAAGACAATACAATTAAACAGGAATTGAAGTAAACGCACAGTAAGTTATCGTAGATTATGTAACTTGTGTATCTTTGTATGAGGTTAGGAATGGGGGTATCCCCATGACGGTTAACTGTAAAAAAATAGGCCAAATGACGTTAACGGTAATTTTTTTGCCTTCACCATAAATTTGCTAGAAATTTCTAGAAAAAAATGTTTTGCCGAATGACGATATGTTTTTTTGTCCAAATAACGATAACGGTACAATATTCAAGTAATTTCACGAATCACACTAATATATATTTGACGATTAACGGTAAAATTTAAACACATTTGACGTTAAAGTTAGCTGAAAAGAGGCGTTTGACAGTTAACGATAAAGGGCATTCATACCCTCTTGCATTAGTAATTGAAATCAAATTATATATTTGAGAATATTTTAAGACTTGTCTTTTCGAAGAATCTTGTTGGTCGTTTGTTTAATAACTTTGCCACGTCGAAGGATTCTACGCAAAAAGACCGTGTTCCGAATTCATAGTGAATATTTATATCCGATATTTTTTCACTCATTCATATAGTTCTCTGTTTAGAGAAGATCAGCAGGTGCAAAGTAGTAGTTTATTTATTGTTTATGTAGACTTGGTTTTCGTAGAGATATAGAAGGGGCAATGACGATAAAATATCTTTCTACGACCTATCTTGTTTTTTTTTTGTAATTCCATTACCAGAGAGGTTTTTTTTTAATTTATCGGTAATTTTTATGCATTTCCGTTGATCTACAGAGACTGATAATCTCAGAATCATCGAAGTGGACTCTATCTCGAAATTACCGCGTCACTGTGAAGGCGTAACGTGCGGGTTGCAAAGCTGACGTCATATTTTTCTACCATTTGTCGTGTTTATAGGCGTAATACGCTGAATGAAGAATGCATTTAAATTGTTGCAATAAAGAAAATTTTGACTGTCCAAAATAGAAATTTAAGCTTAAGCCCCCGTCACACTGGATAAAGTTCCTACTATGTTCTCATGAAGTCCTAAAAAATCAAATGAACGTGGCAAGAACTTGCTGAACGTAGTAAAGGCGTAATAGAAACTTGAATGATCGTAGTACAAACTTTATTGAACGCAGTACGAACTTCAAGGACGTGAAGGACGTGGAATAATTTTGGGCATGTTCAAAACAAACGTGGTGAGAACGTGATGGTGACAAAACGTAGTAAAGACCTACTATGAACGTATTGAGAACGACGTGGACGTAGAAAGTACGTGGCATGAACGGGCCAAAAACTTCATGGACTTGGCGCAGATGGGATGAAATTCTCTGCCGTCTATGCTACGGTCTTACTACGTCCTTAAAGTTTGCAATACGACCGTTGCACGTTTTTAATACGTTTTCACTACGATTTCATATAACGGTATTTTTCAATCAAGTTTGTATCACGACCTGGTAAAAATGTTAATGTGTCTTTAACACGTCCATCAAGTTTCTACTATGGTTATAGTACGTTCTAGCGGTTTTTACGCCGTTTGTTGTAGGTTTTTACTAGGTTTTTGACAGGTTTCATGTATATTCACATATATTTTCGACATGTGCATAGTCAATCAGACTTTCTTTTAAAGTAGTTTCTATTAATTCCATTCAATATCTGTCAGTGAAGGTCTATATATAAAGTCAATATCAAATTCGTGCATTTTAAAAGTTAATTTAATTTCTATTTACTAATAATGTTCATATAAACTCCCTTGGCTAGGGGGAAGGTTTGGGCCCAATAAAACTCGCTTAACCCCGCCGCAGCAGGTTTGCGCCTGTCCTAAGTCAGGAAATTTATTAAGCCTTTGTGTGTCTTGTCTGTTTTCTAGTTAGTTCACTTTATGTCTATGGGAGTCTAGGATGATGTTTATTTCACTGAACTTGATTACTCTTTATTTAGGGGCCAACTTCGACCTGCTGTTGGGTGTGGGGTTTCCTCAGCGTTCATTGAAGATCTTATGGTGGCTTTGAGTTGTTATTACTCCCCTTTGGGTCGTTGTCTCTTTGACACATTCCCCGTTTCCCTTCTTTTTCCAAAGATTTAATACACACGACACTTCAGATACCAATAAATCCTGTGAATAGTCGATTGCCGACAACGGACATTTAAGATAATGCAATAATCGAATTTCACCTGCTTATTTCATACCCTCTTAGTGTTATAAAGACCTAGTTAAGGTAGTAGATCTTTGGTAACCGCAAATATTCCACAAATTATTTTTTTTTAATTTGCAGTATAGGAAACAAATAATGTACTAATTTACTTCGAGAAAATAAATTGACAGGTGTCAATCTATAGTTAGGAGAAGCAACCCATAGTTTGAAATTCTGTTCAGAACTCGCTCATGAGGTACCTCTGTACCGTATTTATATATAAGAATCGACATGAGTTAGCCATAAATTGCAAAACTGCTTCATAGAAACATGGAGACCTTAATATGAGATAATAATGATCATAGGCATGCACTAAGTGAAGTACAAAAACATTGCTGAAATCACGGCTTCATTCAATTTCTTCAATGTGATAAAACTTGTGATTTATTCTTCACCAAAGGATCCTCAACACATATGACCCATTTCAAAATTTTATAAAAATCTACCATGCCGTGTTTGCAAAATGTCAGTAAATCTGCATACAAAGTCTTAAATATTCCTTACTGCTAGAAAGGATTACCTCCGTTGCCAAATATCTGACTTTCATTATATCTTAATATTTTAGAATAATATTCAAAACCTTGATATTTTATGGCTTTATCTTTAAGTATCTTGTGAAAAAAGGGAGTGTAGTTTCACGATAAGACAAACATTCCAGTTTATGATAAATATTCTAAATATACCAATTATGACAAGTAAAAATGATTTACCTTAAGTGAGTATGAGTCTCAAAAATTTTGTAATTAGAATTAAAATTCTGACCTTTTGTCTTGAAGAGCACATCTAGTGGAACTTGAGCAAAAAATTTTGAAAATCCATGTAGGAATTTTTGAGATATAAGACGTCAAAATTGTGGCGGGAAACATATCTCTCTAGAGTTTTCCTTCAATTTGCATAGGATCTTTATAGGCCTTTAGATATATGAAATTATAATTGGAAGTTGATTAAATTTTATACACAGTCTATTTTATGTATTTTAAAGTGAGTAATGACCAAGAAAATGTGATCCATGTGCAAAAAATTTTAGCACTGTTTGAATGGATAAAACCCAAGGATATAGAATGCTTCTGAAATCTGAGGCTCGTACTCCCTTAAAGTATAAATATTCTACAAATTTAGATTCGGCACTGCTAACATTTTGAAGAACCTCAATGAAGTTTTAATATGGCAACTTATATTTGTTTTTATAAAGAACAATATTTTAAGATGGCGCCCTTCAATTACTGCAATTAAGTACTATTGGCACACGCACAAAACAGAATATGGAATGGTTCAAGTTTTAGTTCTTAATGTTATCTTCACGTCCTTGTTTTGTCTTTGTTTTTCACTATTGTCGTTTTTGCCATGTCTTTGGACTTCGATTTTTGTAATCATCACTTCCCTTGTTCCTCCGGTATTCTATTGTCGTCGTTTCTTAACCAAACTAGGGTTTTTTTATTTATTTCTTGCGAAAATTTACAATTGCGAGGCATGTTCTTGAGAAGTTACAAAATGCCGCACACACTGGCATTCGTTCTGTAACGTTGGGTGGGTCGAAAATGTTTGAAAATGCTAAAATTTTGCAATGTTTGCAAACATTTGGTTGATAAATACAATATGCTCACATTGGATGAACACCAGAGGTATGTTATACACAAGCTTAATGTGATATATATACATAGCAGCTTCTCGCTTGTTGTTTAAAACGTGTATAAACTTGTACCTAACGAGTAAGGTAAAATGTATCTGTCAGTGTTTGTGTTATAAATGACTGGTTTATGAACAAGTTAAAAAAAAATCCATTCCACTTAATGACAATCAATGCTTTAATTTGTTTCAGCATCACATTGATTGAGATGATTTGAAATAAAATTTGTGGTTTTCTTTGGTGTTACCCATCCTGTAATTCTGCACATCTTCGGTTTCACTTCATTTGATTTGACTTGGAAAAATACTTAAACTGATCTGAAGATAAATCTGATCTTTCACCCATGTAGACGTTCGACTTTTCGTTAGATGCCCGTTATGCACGCGTTCTGCATACTTCAAGTATGCTAGTAAAACGTTTTTTATATAATGGTATGCCCTGTTATGCTTTGTCTATGCTACATATAGGTCATTAATATTTCCCGTGTGTTGAATGAAAATCATCAGTCTGACGTAAAATGTAACCAACAAAAATTTCTTCAGCAAATGCTATCGTTTGATACTAAAATTGTCGAAGTTTTCGAACATTGGCTAGAACGTTATAGTGTGACAGGGCCATAAATCAAAACTGTAACGTCCGGTTCGTCAGCTGCGTCGAATAGAATTTCAAGTGGAGATTATGGAAGAATGAAGGCATTAAAGAATTGAAGTCAATGTTGCCGATCCAATCAGACCGCTCCTAAAGCTGGTAAAATTCCCTTATTAGAATTGAAATAAACCATGTTTGTCTGATACTTTGTCATTTAAGTATAATTTTTTTATATATATTTTGTTACATCGGTAACGCTTGGGATAAAATATTACAAAAAGAACATCGACCCCACAAGGTATGGCTACAATGATTTCACTTTTTTATATTGTGTCCAGTACAAACTCTGTACAAACGTATTGGAGACCTACTTCAAACTGAGTGATCGCAGTGGAGTCGTAGCAAGGACGTAGCTTGAAAGTAGTAAAGACGTGATGAACGCAGAAGAAACGTAGTAAGGACTTGATAGACCTACAAGGAACTTGATCATAAACTTTAAAGACGTATCGCGATCTTAGCACTGACGCAGAGAAATCGTTGTAAAAACTTTAAAGCTATATTTTTATCCCGTTTTCACTACGTTCCAGAAAGTTTTAAGAACGTACTAAGATCTTGATGGTCTTCGTCCCAGTGTGACGGGGGTTTTAGGTCAATTTATTAGAGAGTTCTGTTTATCATTTTGGGAATTACCGATAAAATAAATATATGAAAGTTTGTTTTCGATACGGACTTAATCACGGCTTAACACATAAAGCTCGCCCTAACGGACTCACTTGACACTGGCCGTGATAAAGTTTGTATCAAAAACAAATGTCCTATATTCCATATGTGTTGGTTCCTGTTCATAACTGTAAACTGAATTTTCAGAATGTAGAAGAAAGATCTGAGTGAGATGGTATAGATTATCTTGTGAAACGCAAGGATATTACATGTATATTAGGCATGTGAAGTAAAGTATAAAAAAGATTTAAAATACGAATGGAAAAAATATGTTTGCACTTGACCAGCAAGGACCTTCGCCACATTTCTATCAAGGACATATGTTTAAATATATGATTACTATTTTCTTTATATAAAACACTAGCTCACAAAAATTTTGTGAAGCTTTCACGTTACAATCTTCTTTGAGGAGGGGAAGGATGACATGTTCTTGAGAATTGGGAATAAGCGGGTCAAAAATTTTAGAAAATGTGATAATTGATGAAAAAAGAAAAAAGGATGAGACAGCTAGTGGTATGGTGGAAAATAGGGCTAAAAATGAGAAAAATGGAAAAAAATAGCCAAAAAAAATGTGGAATGGAAAAATATTCGAAAAAATTATAAACTTGAGAACAGAAAGTATGTGTCAACCCTTTGACATTAACGGTTTAACCATACTGCTAGCTCTTGCTAGTACCGGTGCCAAGTCCGGCTATCCCGAGTTCCTATCGTCGTCGACATCTTTTGACTCTTTATTGTTTTTCTTGTGCAGTTCCCTGGTTCATTGTGGCATGTGGATTGTATTTTCGGCTATTGTAAGTGTTATCTTATCTATACTACTCAACAAAAGAAACGATACACAAATTTTATCAATTATAATATTTTACTTTTTAGCAGAAAACTATAACTCTCAGACAAAATGTATTTTCTGCAAGTAAGAATGACATTATGCCCAAAAATGTCTCTTACGATTTCTGAACCATTTCCGGTCACGGTCAAGGTCATAATCCAGAATTTCTGTTTGCCGTCCGAAAAAATGAATACATCCAAATTGTCTTTTTACCAAACTATCACATTTTCGAACCGACTGACTTCAAACTTTTGTTGCTATGTCGACCATGATTTCCTCAGGCATATTTTTCATTTTCAACTACCGTTCTCATAAGCTTTAAACGCGTGTTATGCGATATTGACATTGCGACGTCTCAAGGGACTTGCTGTCACGTGATTCATCATTTGATGAGCATGTTAGATTTAGATCAATCAATAGTCTTTAGTTTGTTCTTCTTTTCACATAACAATGAATTTCGAGGGCAAAAATAATGATCGATGGTGTGACCGCGTTAAGTAACTGTCCACTTTGAATTTGGATTGAACGGGGCATCGAAATGAGACATTGTTTTGAACTATTCAGGATGGCAAATTGTTAACATGATGAAGTGTCCCAATTATTGACATCAAATATTTTAAATTATCCATCAGTAAACGGCGAACTCGACGATCATCAGAGGAAAAACTTCCATTCCGGATTTTCATCGTATCCGTATCGGAATTGATTTAAATTGGAATAAACAAATGTGTTTTGGCGTTGAATACATTAATACACTAAAATAAAATGTTTTAATTGCGAAATGCAAAAATATTTACAACATTTATTGTGTATCGTTTCTTTTGTTGAGTAGTATATTAATTATCAGAATTCATAAGTTTTCAGATCATTTAATTGTACGTGATTGTCAATTTATTTCTTTGCACTTGTAAGATCAAAGATATCACTAGTGCAGTGTAACTTTTCAACATTTTGGATATTCAAGAATTAGAAGTGTATACATTTTATATAGTAGCTATTTGGAAAACAAGTTATGACCCTAAAAGATGTCTCGCCTGTCCCTGCTGGACTCTAAATTGATGTGAAATCTAAGTGAACTAATCAGAAAAGTGAACATGCTCACTAGACTGTGAAACTGAGGTCAAGGACAAAAGTCACCTGCCAGACTGACATGTACTACCCAAGACCAACCTACATACCAAATATTATCAACCTACCACTTCTAGTTATTGAGAAATGGACTTTTCAGAAAAACTTAACGCGGCCACTAGACCGTGAAATTGAGGTCAAGGACAAAAGTCACCTGCCAGACTGACATGTAATATCCAAGACCAACCTACATACCAAATATCATCAGCCTACCACTTCTAGTTATTGAGAAATGGACTTAAGCAGAAAAACTTAACGTGGCCACTAGACCGTGAAATTGAGGTCAAGGACAAAAGTCACCTGCCAGACTGACATGTACTACCCAAGACCAACCTACATACCAAATATTATCAACCTACCACTTCTAGTTATTGAGAAATGGACTAAAGCAGAAAAACTTAACGTGGCCACTAGACCATGAAATTGAGGTCAAGGACAAAAGTCACCTG